>JBBPQP010001452.1:0-10200 GCA_038092555.1 Boletus subgraveolens | reverse complement strand
GATCAATGATGGTGCTCATATTTGTCTTTGTACACTTCATCAGGAACTGGCCTGTAATGCTGAAGTAAATTAAACACACCGCACGGGATGACTCTTTGCCTCCACTGCTGGTAGTGGGTTGCATGGTAGTTTATGCTATTGTTTTTATATTCAGGGGGGAGGATGAATGGCTTCAATTTCACATCAAGTAAATATTTACTAAATAGTGACACAGTGTCAGGGATGTCGATATAAACCTCAAAGTCTGCTTGAGTGAGAACAACCAGCTGCAAGTTCAACAATGGCTGCCTTTGAACCTAAACCAGTCTTTGTGCTCCTTCGAAACTCCTCACTTTTGCCCACTGGTGACCATGAGCAGTTCCAAGCCAATTGGTTGAAGTCTGTGAGTGGACTCCTATGCCTGACCACATGTTCATTCCTGATGCAAACACCCTGTATGTGTGGTGATGATATTTGCAGGTGAGCAAACATGTAAAGGCATGGTCAGACTTACTGAGCCAGAAGAAGAATCCCCACCCAACAGCCCAACTTACCTGGGAGGCAGAGATTGTAGAATATGTCAATTTTCTGTGACAGAAGACCCACCCATGTTCAAAGAAAAATAATGTACCTTTGACAATTGGTCTCGATGTGCCATTTTTTGGTTCACAGTTTGTTCCACCGACCTACCTGCACAGCCAGAAATGGCCAGGACTGTCCACCAGTACAGTCACACCTGATGTGCAATATCTCAGACCAATCAACATTGTTCACCCACTTTACTACCCAGAACTTGCTTGTTGTCCCCAGTGCCAGTCAAGCGAGAGCGTGACATGGGAGGGCTGGACAGCAACTGGCACACATGAACTTCATGGCATTTTTCAGGAGGAGGTCGCACTCAGACTGCAACTCCAGTGCAGCTCATGCAAGACTGTTGAGAAGGCCGATTCTAAGGAAGCTGTGGCAAAGCAAAATGAGCAATCAATTGGAATGGACCTTGATGCATTCGGGATCAACCTATTGTTTTGCAATAACAAGCATGGTGTTTTGGAGGTCATGCAAACACTGGAGAATGCCTTGTAAGTGTATGCCAGTTGCATACCTGGAATTATATCCTTACTGTGTGGTTAGGTGGTCTTTCAATCTTTTTTCATCGCTGTGCTTTGACACGCGAGCTTTTCAACTTGATTGTGGAGCTCCAGCCTTCATCAACCTCGGGTGCAATAGCTGAACAAGTCAAACATGAGAAAGGAAATCAGGGAGAGGAGATCATGCTTACCTTCATGATAGAGCTTCATCTTCTCGAGTACCAGCACCATGCATTTGAGTACCTGGAGCAGTTTCAGCATGAACACATCAAGCCAAAATCAGTCACTTCCTATTTTGGAAGGGGTGGCCCACAGTTACACACATTTTTGCCTTTCACTGATCCCCAGGGCTATGCTGGCCATTTCATCTCAGATGAGATGGTTTCAGAAGCCTATCTCTCCTTTGTTTCAAGGACAAGACAGCAAGAATCAGAGTTGTATCTCAAGACCCTCACAGGTAATATTTTCCCATTTATTATTATTATTTATTATTATTATCATCATTATTTTAAATCTCGATGACTCAAGCAAAGTGTTTCCAGCTGTCTATGGGTTGCTCAACAGCACATTCAAGATCTTGAACAAGGCTTCACTTACCAACAAGGACTGCCAACATTTGAAGCACCTCAAGGGCGGCATTCTTAGTGTCCTCAATGAAGAGAATCAGATCATCAGTTGGGTAAGTAAACATTTCTCACATCTATACTACAGCATGCACATACTACAACTGACTTCCTTGCTTCTGATAGCGCTTCTGCCAGTCAAAGTCGAATGCAGAAATCATTGAGGTTCTCAAGGGACTCAAGCGGCAGATCGAGCTTCTCAGTCAAGCGGCTCCTAAGATGATGGTCAGCGACAATTGCTGTGCCATCCGCAATGCAGTCCTTGCTGTCTTTCCTGAGGTCGATTCAATACAAGATGTGTGGCATTTCATTGCCAGGTACAGTACATGCCCGTTCACTTAAAATGTTGTATGAACTGATGAGTTTGTAGATATCTTGCAATGATCATGAATGCAAGCAAGAATCCCCTCCAAAGTGCTGTGATGGCTGACATCATAGATGCAATCCTCAAGAAACATGCTAAAAAAGGAGATTCTGGTGCGGAATACTGGAGTCGAGTGGAACAGAAGGAACGCCTCACCACTGCATTTGAGAAATGGTTGGTGAACGGGACTGTCTGGTCAGCTGCATCACTCAAAGTATGTACATGTATCTAGACTCATGTGTCGGTGGAGTTGGCATCCTGACAGTGTTTCCCCCACACTGTAGGTCCATCAAGAGCAGCTCAAGCACGTCCAGAAAGGATGTTTGGAGCACTGTTGAGAGGACATCCTCTCTGATGGAAGCTGCATTGAAGGCTGCCACAAGGCCTGGAATTCCCTCCAGCATGCTCAGCCAAGTGGTCTTGTCATGCTCACTGCACTCAGCCACGACTTTGTCCTCCACTGCAACTTACGTATCACATTCAACAGCGAGAAAGCAAGCATGTTTGTCCTATCTACACATGGTTCACACTACCTTCACCTCACGTGTGCAATTGCACAACTCCACAATCAGCTCTGTGCACTCAAACCTGAGAGTCAAAGTCAGATCCCTCCTGTGCTTCCTGAGCTCCGTGCAGCAGACTCTGGCAAGATCTTCAGGCTTGTCAAATCTGAACATGCTTCAACATTTGAAGGCTTACTGAAGGAAGAAAAAACCAGCCCCACCAACATCTTTAGTGACCAGCTGTGCTCAGATGAAGATGATGTCGCCAAGTGAGCCCTACGCATCAGTCAGGAAGTCCTGTTCAATGAGTGGCACATCGACCCAGCACTCTTGGGCCAGCCTGCAAGCCAGCTGCTTCGTGCTCCCACACCAATTGCCCTACTCTCAACACCTTGTCTGTCTGCCAAGCTGCCTGTTGCCAGTACTAGCACACCACTCATAGATGCCACTTACATTTCAGCTGAGACTGACTTGGGGTCCATCCACCAGCTCATCTCAACTCAAGACTCAGCAAATGCAACCGCTTCATTGAAACACAAGGCAGACACACTTCAAGTTGCTACACTAGAGGACATACTCCGAGTCAGACATCAAGACAATGTGCCAGTCACACTCAACAATTTTTTCAAGGTCGTGTTCCATTCTCTTCCCTTCTTTCCTCACCAACCCAGCTGACAACCACATGATCCAACAGTCGAAGTCTCGAAGACTAGACCTTATCACCAAGCTGGATCCTGCTCAGTCACCCAACCCAGGAACCTGTGTCACTGGGCCATTGTCCAATGCAATGGTTGCCCCTGTTTCCCTGACAACCATGACAACAACGATGGGCAATCAAACTGCTTGCAAGAACAGCCCATCAGTGGGACTGGTGTCACTCCCATCCAAGTCAAACCTGCCTGCATGAAGGACACAGTGTGGCAGTGGTGAGACTCGCTCACAGAAACTGTTTGCGATTGCTACAGGAATCCCCCCTGAGTCCCTCGCCATCAAGGGAGAGGGGGAATTTTTCCTCTTCATGGAAATGTGAGCCAAGAACAGCTGGATCTCATATCAGATGAACCCACGGAAGTGGGTTGAAGCCACAGCCGAATACAACAGACATCTCATCCTCAAGTTTGGCCCGAGCATGATCAAGAAGAATCCTCAGGCTCTGCTTCAACTCCTGGGTCGGATCGAGACTCAACTCATCAAACACATCATGAAGAACGACTACAAATGTAAGGCCAGCCTCCAGACACTGCTACATACATCTGCATCACCGTACATTATGCTGATGAGTTGTCCATAGCCAAGCGAAACTTGGAGACATTCTGGCATTGTCACTGCACCATGATCCCACTCATCAAAACAGATCCGATGGGTGCGAGGATGGTATGTCTTTGATGTTACAACTCACAGGCATCCTCACGACTCATATTCACAAATCACAACAGTCTCACAAGGTCCCAACATGCACATGCTGTCAAACGATCATGTACCCCGGACCCAAGAAGGCTGCAATCAACCACAAGTGAGGTGTCTGTGCAGATGGCGTGAAGTCAAAGCTAAAAGACAACAAACCATTGCCACCATGGCCTCAACCCAAGGGTGTTTTCTCGGGCGGTGGAACCCTTCACACCACCATGTTCCTCAAGACCATAAAACAGGTCTATGACCAGTTCATCAGTGGAGAACCCACAGGAGTGAATGAGCGAGCCCTATTGATACTCAAAGCCCAAGCATTCATCAGCATGTTGCAAGCTCACACAATCATCCTCTCCGACGACAGCAATGCTCCCATTGCCCTCTTCAAGCTTTACACTGGGTTCGACATTGACGGTTCCACACCCAACAGCTGCATCATCAAGCAAGACAGTGTGAGCTGGCTCCACATCAACTACCTTGAAGAGGACCTGGAGGTGAGGAAGTGAGTCAGAGAATCCCTCGCAGTCAAGTGGCACTATGGTGATCTTTTTCATGCTCTCGTCTCCTGTCCTCTTCTCTTTCTCATTCATGTCATTTGCTGCTAATTGTGCACTCACATCTTGTCCATTTTCACTATCAATCGCACCCCATTTTTTCGCACCTTGTTCCACATCCTGTACCTAGTTACATTCTCGCCCTTTTGCAACCAGTGCTTTTCCTGTCCTCCAGGCCCTCCAGTCCTCCCATGCCCATGAGCTGCACCACACCCAGGCCCATTGCTGCCTCGCACCTGCATCTACCTGCATCTCACACCTCGCACCTCCTTCGAGTGGACAAGTCCACATCCCATCTATCTCCGACCATGCGCCTCTGCCTCATTTGTCCATTTTTTCCGACTTTCTCTGTGTGTGGTGCTGTGGTGCACAACACTTTTCGACCTTAGCAAAAAAAACCTCCCACCTGGGCCGTGATGGCCCATGCAGGGAGCGTACCGTTCCCCTGAGTCTCGCAAGTACCTACTTAGTACAGCCCCTATTTGCACAGGGTAGAGGTGCACATGCCCTATCCAAAGGTCACTTCAGTCGATTCGGACGTCGTGTCAGAAATCGACTGAAGCGGAGTGTGAAAAATAGGTTGATTGGTCGATAGGTTGACCAATCAACCCCTTGCTATGATGATGCTACCCCAGCCGTGACTAACTATCCTCATGTGCTGTCAGGGAAACTCAGCCATATCAGGCAATCTCATGATTTTGCAATTTTTGTGATGTGCTTACTCGCATGCGATTTCAGGCCAAACTTGTGCCTGTGTGCCCAGAGAGTGCCCGACAGGTGATGAGGAGGCAAAGTATGTCACCAGCTATTCATTCCTGGTCCCAGGATGAGTAAATGCGGAGGCGTACAGTCCTCAGCCACAGCGTGGTGTGCAGTGAATCTGTGAACCACGCTCTGAATATTAGGTCAGATTTTTGATGTATCTACCATGACATAAGGGTACCTAGACCTGTTCCCATCCCTCTTCACACCAGTCGTGAACAAATGGTCCATACAACTTACCAAACTTGATTTCACCATAATCATTGACAAAACCAACAGGGCCCGATCTAGATGCCCTCATTGTAGGGCAGAAGGGCATTCTTGACCTTATCTTGGAACAGGGATGAGGTACTCTCAGTAAGTATTCCAGTCAGACTGGCACACCTGTCCTTACTGTCAATCTAGTATCAGCCAATAGGATTGTTATATCCGGAAACTCGTTGAATATGGGGAGATCGATCCAGAGTGCAAGCCCCCAAGGTGAGTGATCGCTCATAGCCTGCTCTCAATTCTGGCTAGTATATGGTAACTTTGTTGGCATAGAATTTGGATACTGCCTACATGCCAGTCCACCTGCAAGATAAACCCCACCAACCTTTCATTAGTGGTGGCAGTGATCAGTCTGTGTCCTGCGAACATGTGCTAATGACTGTTCGGACAGCCCCACATCTTCGTGTTTGATGATGCACGCGGTTTCCAGGTGTGATGTGATGCTCTGTGGCTGCGGTTGTGCCTCACTGCGCTACAGAGCCCCATCTTCAGACAGGCCCTGACGCCAAGCGATGGGCAGTGTTTCTCTCCCTGCCACATCCCTACCCCCAGAGCTCTCTGGAGCCAGGTCCAAAGATCAGCAATTAACTTAAATCCGTGGTGCAACGGGGATTCCGTTCGCAATTCACAATAAATACTGCATTTTACTAACTTTCATCCGGAAATGTGTGATATCGACCAAATGGCAGCAAGGTACTATATACATGGAGCCCTGGGGCCCAATCTCCTATCTACATGACTACCTCAGACCGAGGCAGCCCTGAGGAGTTGCGAAAAGTCATTGATATATGTTTCACAGATCACTGAAAATCAGAACTCATGCTCTGCATCATGGCATTTGACGAGGTTGTGTGTGATTTCATGGGCGAGCGTAAGAAACCTAGTTCAAACAGCTTGTCAGCTACTACCACATGATACTGACCAACGAAATGGAATAACCATGATGACTGGGCTTGTTGTGGTTTGCCGTTCTTGACATCCTGGTAGTCTTTGGTGCAAATTTCAGCTTGTTAACTGGCTGTTCGAGTTAGATAATATGCACGCCATGCTTCAAAGTATTGAAGGTTAACGTATAAGATTCCTCTGCAATTGAATGCAATGCACCTGGCAGCGTCGTTATAGAATATGCATAATGATCCCATGGGAAGATTGTAGATCTTGGCAATGGGAATGATAATCCGTACGAAATGGGTAAGCAGTTCATCCATGCACTCCATAAATTGATCAACATTGAGAGTATCTATTCGAAAGGGCATGTCACATTCAGTATACCAATATTTTGTTGAAGAGCGGTTACCTTGACTAGTATAGACATCAATATTCTCCTTTTTTACTAGTCATTATGGCTAAGTAGAAATTTAGGCATGAAGAGCTACAAACCCACCAAGGAACCACAAACTATCAATTGGGTTCTCAGCATCACAGTAGCCATTGTTGAAGAATTTGATCACATCCATATGGCCATTATGATGGGCTGGTGTCCATTCTCTGGAATTGCACGATTTGACTGCTTTGTCTACATTGCTTCCTGTTCAACTGGTCAGAAAAAGTAGCTTGGACTTCTCGTCACTCACGTATGTAACTCCTAGGCATTGTCTGACATGGAGACCTGCAGCAGTGATTAATAACATGGTATTTGCTTCATGCTCAAGCTTACCAAGGAGATGGGGGAAGTACGGCAGTCACAGTGCCAGGAGGCTCAGTGCTTGACGTGATACTGCACTTTACAACACGAAATGCATCGCAGGCACTGTTTACAATGTTCGTGACATTCAGAGGAAGTGGGAGTAATGAAGTAAGTGAGCCCTGTGTGACCTCGCTGCATCCAGGTGAGCCGGAAATATCTATACCAGGTTCAGTAGGCAGATTGAGACTCCTTTCTGTCATAGGGTGCTGCATTGTGAGGGCAGACGAGGGGACACTGGGAGTCACTGGCGCATTTGGGTGGCATGAGCTTGCTGGGTCTGTCAAACCTGAGTTGGTGATGTACTGCTGGTTCCTGAGGACCTGTCCAACTGTGGTATACAACACAGTTGTCAGTCTCCCAATTTCGGGTCTAGGCAGATGGGACTCACCCTCATAACCTCTCCGCTTCAAGACATTGAGGTCCGCGGAAAGGATACTCTCGAGGAATGATGCATCGCTAAGCTTGACTATACCAAACAACACTCGACATAGAGAGATAGCAATCCTTTTCATCTTCCTGAGTACTCAAAATGGACTCGAGCAAACCCCAAAAACCTACTCATACATATCTTCCTTTGCACTATTGGAGAGCCAGAGTTGTATCCTTCCATCTTCATACTTCGCAGTTGCCCACGTGTCTTGTTCTTTTGTAGTCTTCGTGTTTCTGAAATGGAGTGTTTTAGAAACAGATAGACGTTCCCAGAGCCTGATGATGATATCATTGGGGATAGAAGACCGCAGTATCAAAGTTTGAAGCTGGTGATTTGGATAGTGCTGAAGGAATAAGAAGAGCCTTTGTGGAACCAATGTTTGGAATTTGGAATATGTTGTCGTATCCGGAATTTCATGGCCCTCTTTACACTGCTCTGAAATGGTGGTACTCAGATATCTACACCCAAGGAACACATAAAAACCTGTTTGTATTCAATCAGTAAAACATTTCAGAAGGCTGTAACTCATCTCATGTTCAAGTTCAAGAGGCATATCACATGGTGCAGCGATGATCGAGTCACCAAAGAGCTGGTAGGCCTGCATATTGTCAATAATGATGATTTCCTTGAGTTCCTGTAGCGAATATGTGGTCTCCCATTTGTCTGGGCTCGTGGTTGTCTCGTGTCGTACACCAAGCAAAACAGGTTTGAACCACATTTTGCTTAGAGTGTCATTGGGGATGTGAGTGTGCCAGGAAGCGAGAACGCCCACCTCTTGCAAGAATCTGTCTCATCGCCAATTAGCAGTAGGAGAGGGATACTGTTATACTTACTGTTCATGTCCACCCGCAAGCTCGTAGAATCTCTTGGGGTCGTCGATCAGATTCTCCACGATGTCTTTCTCAGAGGGCTCAATCTTGGCACCACAAGCGTTCAAAAAGCGGTTTGCCATGGGACCAAAATTCACAAAGTGAAACAGCTTTGAATAGAAATCGTGTCCCATCCTCCCGCCCATGTAACATTGGACAGGAGGCAACCACACCTGGTGTCCAGAAATCATTTTCAGGACTATCTGCAACTGAGAGAGTCTGTCGAGCTCATGTGGCAAAAAGCCTGGAATGATATCAATAGGCCTGCCAAACCAATGAAGAAGAGACTACTGACTTGGACCATGCTCAGACAAGATTTCAAACCACTAACAAGCGACTTCTTCATTCAGTGGTGGCTTCATCTCTAACAGATGAAGAAGCAATGAGGGGGGTGGATGACGCTGTACACCTAGTTCTTTGATGACATCCTCTCAATGTCTAGTGTGCTGTATGATGGAAAACTTGAATGTTTTCCACTAATCACCCAAAAAAACCTGAGGCAAGGCATTGGTAAGAGAAGAACTTTTGAGAGACAAAGAACCACCAGCACATTTTCCAGTTTTTCCAGACAGGGGCCGCCTATGTTCTCTGCTGGTATGAACGTGATATCCCGAAAGTGGTCACCATTGTAATCCAAATACAGTTGTCGAAGGTTGGCACACAAGTATTCAAAGGCGCTTGTGCTGAGTGTAGCATTCTGTGAAGAACACAGCTCCACGATCACAGATAAAGGTGGATGGTGACACAAACTGAGGTGATAGAGGAGTTTGGCTTCAGAGTGATGTGTTAGTCACATCACCAACACGAAATTTACAATATACCTTCAGGGGATTCATCATGCCATTTTGGCCTCTTCCCCCACTTGATCAGGGGTAATTGAAGCTGTCAGAAACTATCTATCAATGGATAGAGTTTGTCGGCTTGAAAATGTGTCTTGTTCACGCCTTTCTGAACACCTTCCATGGTGAACATGTCTGACGATCTCAGCTGGGAGAGTTCCTCCGGAGTAAGGGAGTTGGCCACTTGGACAAGATAATCAATAAGTTCCGATGTATTCCACTTTCCTGTCTTTACCATCCTGGATGCACGGATTGAACGAACGGATTAAGAAAGCAATGCATCGACTTACCACTCCACAACAAGTACAGGAGGAAGATGTTCTCACACTCCTAGATCCAAAAGGAGCGACCTCATCCCCGCAGTAATTTCATGGCTTCTGCGGAACCAGACTATCAGGAGATGTAAATCATCACATACGATGTTTGTGCTAGGAAGATATGAGTTTTCTGGGGTTTGTAGGCCATCAATTGTCAGAATACAGTTCCTCTTCATAAATGCTAACTTGGCCAGATGGGGGATCTGGTCTGATGAAGACCACACAAGGGAAACGATGATCAGAACAGATTCGGCCCAATCAGGTGACCGAGTGAAGTCATATCTTGGATTAGCCAATATAATCTGTGGTTGAGTGATGTATTGTAGCCAGTCAGTGATCATGAACTCCCGCCAACCAAACCTTGCCAGGCACATGGGAGTGAAGTCTTTGGTGACTGTAAAGGGTATGAGGAAGGGAGGAAGTGGCCCACCCAATGGGATCTCGGGACGAGAACCATGGGAACTAATAAAGCATTGTATGAAGGACAGTTTAATTTCTGTCCCATCTG
>JBBPQP010001451.1:0-10210 GCA_038092555.1 Boletus subgraveolens | reverse complement strand
TGGACCCAATGCTAGAAGCCCGCCCAGAGCTTGGTAACCATTTCTCTTTCGCCAATATCACCTATCAAGTTCCACAGCTCATATAGCTCGGAAACATACTCTCTGTTACGGTTATGGAGGGGACCCCTACTCAATTTCCTTCTATGTCTCCTTCTCCTTGCCCACCGACTCCAATCCCCTCGTCGGTTACCCCTCCCCACCATCTCGACCATCCTGGCACCTCCTTATTCTCCTCCCTCTTCCCCGACCTGAGGGACTACGACATCCCTACCTCTACATGAGCTGACCTTCTGGATGAGTCTCTCTTCGAGGCTTAGACCATGGGACGGACATCTTCGAATACCTCCTTCTCCACTGCCTTCGGCAGTCCCCGATGACTCCTTCTCCACTGCCTTTGGCAGTCCCTAATGACTCCTTCTCCACTGCCTTTGGCAGTTCCCTTTGACTCATACTTACCGGTTGTGACTCGTCCAGACACTGCCTCCTCTACAGCCTCTCTTTATGGCTGTACGTTTCCCCTTTATATCCTGACCGTTTATCTCACGTGCCCCGTGACGCGACGCGCCTCTTACTATATTTATATTTTGGACTCCGGCACCTGCCCTAAAGTCCTCACTATATATATTAGGGCGCCGCTTGTATACTCCTTTCTCTCTAACCTTAATCTACACTATTTCGTGTGGACTTCCGTTCCTCGAGATCCCCTCCCTCGTGCCTCACCTCACCACTGCTTCATCCTCTACTCTTCCAACTCCTGGCCAGTCCAGGTACTGCTAGCTATCACTAGGCCGTTCACACTTAACTCCTCTAGGGAGTCGTCCAAGTGTAGGAATGAGGTCTCAACTTAACTCCTTGTGGAGAGGCCAAGTCGACGACACACGAACGTGTACCATTGTTACAGGTCGTAACACTCTTGAACGGTATGTCCTTGTTGCAAACAGTCCACCAACCTTTGACGTTGCTTAGTATGGAAGTTGACAGGGAAACAGCTGTTGAACAGCTCCAGGAAGAAGTCATGTAAGTCCCATTTCTCAGGATCACCCGCTACCTCTCTGATGTAGAACCCATGCGCTTTTCCAACAAGATAGTGAGATAACATGAAGACTTGCTTACGAGGTTCTACTTGGCCAGCTTCGACATACGCCGCTCCTTTGGTAAGGAACCGGTGATAAGATCTAGAGTCAGGGGATCCATCGTACTTTGTTGGCAGAATAGGTTTGAGCTTCCCATACCCAGTCCTTGCTCTTCGCACCTCAGATCTCAAGTGCTCTCACTTACGACGTCTCTTCGAAGCTGATCACTTTTGTCTCTTAGTAGAACTATGCTTTTTACGCTTTGTATGGCAACGTCTAGGTCTCTCATCAGACGATGATGACATGGTGGTCTCAGTAGAGCTCTCTCAATCCTCGTTCTCCAAGGTCGAGCTACTACTGTTCGAGGGGGATTCTGACCCCCCTGATCCGTCTGAGTCCACTCGATCAATTCGGGATCTCCCAATACGCCCAAGCGCTCTTCCCAGGTAGCTAGTGGGCACAATCTGCTGTGCGGGTTCAATAACCCTTGTCTTAGACCTCCTAACCTTCTTGTTCTTAGCATTCAAAGTGTTCTTGATGATACCCTCAATAGGATTCTCCCTACATTCTGGTATGTGTTTCTTTCTTTTGCAAGCAGGCTTAGCTCTCTGACTTTCCCACTCACTTCTATCTGTAGCGTCCGTCATTTCACTAGGCGACCAATTACTCAATTCCGACTCAAAAGGGTTGAGAGCATGTCTTTCAGGTATGTTTTCGTTTCATCCTTGGGCACATTTACGATGATCATTCCATTCTTTGAGCCAAGCTCTTTGTACGTCCACATCGAGCTCTTGCTCACTCAATTGGACACCTCCCCAGTTCCTCAGGTCGGTTCCTTTTCCCTTTCATCAGGACAGACCTACACTCTCAGATTCGGATGAGTAGCATTCTACAGTCGCCTTGACCTTCTTCATTCAAGTACCAATCTGTTCTCTATCCTCCGCGGAGAGGCTCAACTCAGCAGCTCATAGTGCTGAGGGGATTTCATGATCGTGACACCGTGCATCATCGATCCTGGTATTTTGTCCCTTAGGTGCACATTGCCTTCGGGATGTCACCACAGTCCAGTTGGTCCCTCTCCCATCCTCTCCTTGAGGTGAGTGAGGTGCAGTGGAAACGATAACGTTTGGCATAGCAAGTAACTGACAATTCATACTAGGGCCATCTGTCCCTGAGTCGCCACTCTCCGATGCTCTCATCGGGGGGCTCAACCTTGCAATCATGACATCATGGTATGATGGTCTCGCCTCTTCTGGCAGTTCTCCACCTTGTCTGACCAGTGGAACAGGAGTGGGTAGAGCAGGGCAGAGAGATGACTCACTAACCGAATGCTGCAACTGGGGATCAGGCGCGGATTGCCCCTTGAGCGTAGCGCTGCAAAGAGCGTATCGAGGCATTGCTAGATAAGGATGAATTGTGGTTTTGTAGGTGGTCTTTAGGTCTTGGATCTGGGGTGAGGATGGCGTTGAGTTGGTGGGCCTTACCAACAATGATCCGAGGCTCGTTCAGTAGGGTAGAGATAAAGATGAAGTCAAAGGCTTTGTAAAACTGAAAAAAGATGTAACAAGCTCTCCAATTGAGATGCTTAAGTCACACGGTAAAAAGAAGAGTCACACTCTCGAGTTCAGTGGCTCAAAGCCAGGGTAGTAGTTCAAGAGGGACTGGGGGGATACACATAGTAGCTACTCTTAAATACCAGAAGATAGCTGTCAGATATATAATATGTATCAGAACTATCTGCGTCCTCACAGAGGAATATGTGGGGTGACAGCAGTATGGAGAACGATGGTCAAGTGGGAGCTACTCACAGACCTGTGAAGAGGTGATAGCGGCAAGGAGTGGTGAGTGACAACCGTTAGTCTCTACTTCAATAGAGTAGGACAGATAGTGGTGTTGGAGTGAATGAAGGGATTGAGCTTGAGGACAATAGTTCCTATAAGCGTCTCAAGTCCTGTAGTCTTGTGGACTAGAACAAGGACACAGTAAAGGAATAAAGTGAATCCTATTGAGGATCTCTGTATCGAGTACAGGTGACTATTAGTCTCAAAGTCCTTTAGTAGATAGTAGGGCATCCAGCCCGGTATAAGTACTCTAAGGTATAAGGTTAAAGAGGAGTTGGAATGTATATGAACAACTCCATATGGTAAAGCCCTAAGACCTATAGATAAGAGGTCTTATTGCTATAGGTTAGACCATGTGGTAAAGGCTAGAATACTACGTCATAGATAAGGGTAGAACCCCATGGAACTTCATAGAAGTCTCCTATCACCTGGTATGACCCGGAATACCCTGAGACCTGGGTAGAGGGCATGATGTCATGATCTAGACATCAGGGTGAAGGGTATGATGCAATATCTGTCACAGAATGTGACGATCTAGAACTGTATGACTCATAGGTCATGTCCCGTTAGGACCGTAACAGTCTAGGTGCTCTGTAAGACCTGAAAGGATCTAGAGCTGGTCTAAGTCTAGATCGGAGTCTAGTACTTAGCCCTAGCCAATATACTGTATCTGGTAGAGATCCAGATTGGTCTGTCAACCATTAGCGAATATGAATAGCGTACTGAATCAGGATACTGTGGACGTAGAATGTGAAAGTATGAAATGTAATACCACAGTTCCGACAATATGTTCCTGGAGATGAACAGCTGTCGAGTTGAATTGGCAGGTGAGCGTGATAACGATGTCAAACCATTACATCCCCCCTTCCAGCGAAGGCCTTACCCTCACTCATTGTCTCTATTCCGCAACGACCTCTGTGCCCCCTTCGTGGTCCATGATTTCCTTGTCAGGAACTCCCTCAGCATCTGCTTCTTCTTCTTTGACCTGGACTTCTCCCTCTTTCTCTGACAGGAGAGTTCCGGTTTTGGATGTGGCCAAGCCCCTAATCCTGTGATCCCACTCTCCCGGAGTTCTTACTCTCCTGCTCATGTTGTCCTCGTCCCTAATACGTAACTGGAAGATAGGTGGGTGTCTGTTTCTTCCATGCCCTTGGTAAGCAGGCATCAGGTTTTGTCCTCACTCTTCTCTGGCCCTCTGTTTGTCCTGGTACCCTCTAGTGAAACAGTGGTGACAATCAAGCTTGTTCTCCGCTAGAGCCTCCATGAACTCGGTCACTTGAGTTTGGGATGCATCAGGGGGAGTGACTGGTGGATGACTGCTGAAGAACATGGCTGGATTGGGCTTGGGGTTAAGGCTGGTGAGCCACTGACCATTGCTATTGAACAGTGAGAACTTGGATTGGGTATGTGGCTCTTGATTGTAGATTCTGGTGACCAAGGAGTACCCAATTGGCATGGGATCCATAAGGTTGGTGTATACCTTGGCATGGATTTTACGGCTGTACTCCAGGTACAGGTGCATGGACCATCAAGGGACAAGGAAGTACGAACCCCCAAAGGGATTGTGAACAACGAAGTCGCTCCCTTTCCAGAAGAAGTTGTGGGACTGGGTCAGGTTGTCCATGGCAGTGGATCAGTGACAAGATAAGGGTGAAGTGGCAGTGAGTTCGGAGAGGAGGGTGAGAGGGAGGGGAAGGAATGGGCGCTGATCTTCTTCTTCCATTTCTTCCAGACCAATTGAGCCACTAAATACCTGAACATCATCAGGTGGTGGCCTCCCATCTCCTTGGGGCAACTTATCAATCCTGTCAACATCTATCAGCTCTAGATATTCCTTGACTTTTGACAGGTGGCCGATTTCGTTGCAGGGCATCCAGGTGACATCTCCAGATGTCCACTTTACCTCGAATAGGGCATCTGTTCTGCTACTGGAGTGGGATAAAATTCTTTTGACCGCCCACTTGGGTTCTATCTCACCAAAGTCAGCTACTTGCATTTCAAGTTGACCAGGGAAGAGTCAATCATTGTTCAGCACGTGGATTTGTAACAGGGATGAATGAAAAACGGGGTGAATCCCTCATTGTCTCAGACGTGCGGGTAAGTCTATTTCATATGAATTGTTCCTGAAATCCTTGCTGATTCGGTACAGTCCAATAAACTTAGGGACCAACTTTCTAACTTGCCCCTTTGGTAACATCATGTTCCTGGAGGACACATAGGTGAGGTCATCTACTCGGAATGGTGTTACTCACTGCTTCAGATTAGTGGATCGAGTTTGCTTCACTCGAGCTTCAAGGATTGCATCATGTGCTGACATCACAGCTTGTTTCATCCTCTGAGTGAAAGTTCTGACACTCAGGTACTCCTCTTTGGCAGCATCATTCCAAATGAATGTGCGGGATTGTCTTCCAGAGTTCAGGAAGAAAGGTGAGTAACCAGTCAACTCAGTTCTTGCGGAATTAATCGTGAACTCGATCGCAGGCAATCACGCAACCCAGTCGTGTTGGCTTGGGCCGATACAAGACTGTAGCATCTGGCCAATCGTCCAGGTTGCCCTTTCCATCAAGCCATCTGACTGAGGATGATATGCACTAGACATGCGTTGTTCAATTCCAATCAATCTCAGTAGGTGAGTCCAGAAAGTGCTCATGAAGAGGATGTTCCAGTCACTAACAATGGATTTGGGCAATCCATGAAGTTTGTAGATTTCTGCGAAGATCAGTTCCGCTATTTCCTTGGCAGCATAGGTGGTTTGGCTTGGTACCAGGTGCACCATCACAGTGAGCAAGTCGATCACAACAGTTATCGAGTCGAATTCACCATCTCGATTCTTGGACGATGGCAACAGTCCAACGAAGTCAATTCCAATAGACTCCCAAGGCCTTGAAGGTATGCTCAGCAGGTTTAGTAGCCCATGCAGCTTCTGATTTGGAGGCTTACTCCTTTTGCAGGTAGCACAAGACTTGCAGTAGATTCAGATGTTGTCCACCATCGTTTTCCACCAAACATGGTCTCTTAGATAAGCTAGCGTCTTCACTGCTCCCAAATGTGCTAGGACTGAGTGCGCTTGAGTTATCAGGCATTCTCTCGCCTTCCTACCGTCGATCAGGATGTCGGGAACGCATATCGTGGATCTCTCTTTTGTTTTCAAGACAACATATCCATCTCGCATCGTAAAGTTGTGGTAGGTCACCAGTGAGTCCAGGATCATCCTGAAAAACGAGTCCTCCTTGTATTTATTCTTTATTTTGGACAGAACAGTGTCCTTATCCAGGAATGTCAATGGGATGTTCTGATTTCCATCCAGTGAGTGATCCCTCTCTGGGCTCTCACTTACAATTCATGACGTCAGGGGTTGCTGACTTTTGTGTTGTGTAGGATCTGGTGCCGGTGCAGTGAGTGCTTCTCGCTTCCCCTCTTCTGTTTGTTCCTTAGGTCCTCTAAGGACAAACCAACTCTTGACCTGTTGAGCAAACTCTGCTCCAGTTTCCAGCCTTTCGGTCTCAGCAGGTGGGGTAACGGTATGTGGCTTGTGCCCTCTCTTGCTCGTTTGACCCCTTATATCAGGTTGCGTCGGGTTGCTAGGTCCATCTGTGGGTGGTGGCGCTGTAGGTCATTTAATACAGATCATCAATGGACACTGTTCTGTGGAGCAAGACGCTGATGCCTTGGGGCCCATGAGCAGGGGCATAGTCACCAGTTCAAGCAGATTGGCGCCCACCCCCTTCTCAGCTAACTGAATATACTCGCTAGGGGCACATACAGTACCTGGTGTGTCATTACTGTACAATCGGGACAACGCGTCAGGCAAAACATTCTCAACACCTGGTATGTACTCAATTTGAAAGTCAAACTCACTGATCTTTTCCAGCCAGCGGGCCTGTCATCCTGACAAGTTTTTTTGATTGTATAAATGAGTGAGCCCCTTGTGGTCAGTCAGCCATGTAAACGGAGCTCCCTGGAGAATGTCTCTATATCACAACATGCCTTCCACCCCGGCAAGCATCTCCTGCTTGTGTACCAGGTAGTTCAATTGTGCCAGATTCATTTTAGCGCTGAAAAATGTGGCAACCTGCGCAGTTTTCCAATCCTTCCCTTGAGCAATCACAGTGGCGATCCTGTTGAAGCAGGCATCGGTCATAAACCAAATCCTGGGTACATTTTTTCCATATTCTAATGGGATCCGACGATGATCACAACACACTTGGATGTAGCGTTTAACAGACTCAAAAGCTCTTTGCTCTGTTTTGTTCCATTTGAAAGGTATGTTGTCCCCTGTCAACCCGGAGAGGATTCCCATCAGAACTTTTACTTTATAGATGTCATCCGCGAGGTATCCAACTGATCCGATAAATCCTCGCAACAGGTCTCTGTTCATTGGCATTTTCCAAAGCAAGACGGACTCGACCTTATCAGGATCCATTCTAATTCCTTTGTCGTCTATGATTCATCCAAGGATTTTCATTTCCCGGCATAGGAACCTGAGTTTCCCTTCACTCAAATATAGCTTTTCTCATTTCAAAATGTCAATTATAATCTTGACGTGCTCTAGGTGTTCCTCCAGCATGTTGGAGTATACCACGATATCGTCAAGGTACACATCCATCCAGATCCCCATGTAGTTGCTAAACAGGTGGTTCATTACAGCTTGGTAAGTAGCGGGTGCGTTACAATCACCAATCTGGATCACCGTGCTCAGCATGTTTCTGTCTGGCGTTGTCACTGTGCTATGGTTCACATGCTCAGGTATGATTCTGATTTGCTCATATGCATCTTGTCCATCAATAATAGACCAGTATCTCCCTTTACTAACCCTTTGAAGGATTCCATCAATATTGGACAATGGTGTGGACAACTTGTGAGTATTTTTGTTGTGTTCTCAAAGATCAACAATGGTGCGCAGCTTATTGGAGCCCGGCTTTCAGATTAGGAGCATTGGAACAGTGTTTCTGATGCTGGTTACTTTCCATCAACCGGTTTCAAGGTACACCTGACGTTTATCCACCCACTGTGAGTGCAAGGCTTCGGGGCATCAGGAGGGACGCCACAGGTATATCTTAGAGGGATCAATCAGTGGGATCTGGTGGTTTATTGCTTGCATAGGCGGTAAGTCTGTTTCGCTAGCCTTTGTGCACAGTGGTTTCACTAAGTTGTACAGGCGCTTTCTCACTTCGTCAATCCGTTCATCTAGGACATCGGCTGCTCAGGACTCTAGCACCTGAACTTGGGACCCCTTGATCATCAAGGGTTCCTTGCTCCCTATCACCACTCTTGAGTCATTGAAGCCTACCATTACTTTATGTTGGAACAGGAAGGAAGTACCAAGGATCAAGTCGTAGTTTTGCAAGTTTGCGATGTCAAAGTATCACTCCGAGTTAATTTCCTGGTACTGTAGGGTGACCTTTGTTCCATAATTGACCTTGGACCTAGATCCTTGAACCATGAGCTGGACTGTCAGCGGCTTGGTGAGTTCAATTTTAGGGACATTCAATTGTTTGGCGAGGTTTGCTGACATGAAATCAGCAAGGGATCCTGTATCAATCAGTGCGCGGGCAGGGTGCCCATTGATTTCAACTACCACTACCACCGGTTTCAGGATCAAGCATTTGAAGTCCTTGGTGATGGACGAGTTTTGTTGCAGAGTGGGGTAAGTACCAGTTGGCACCTGGGCCCTGTTGAGCTCGAGGTCTATTTCATCGTCATCAACAGGGTTACAGTCCTCGTGTAATCCATGGGTTGGATAGGTTCCTGGAAAGATAATCCTACCCTGGGCTTTAATCGCCATCAGTCGTCCCCTTTGACTATATCCCCACTCTACGTTTCGGGAGTATCTCAATCTCGTGCAATTAATCATCCATAGCTCATACTGGATGAGCTCGCTTTTGTCCTCTTCTATACCACAAAACCTAGGGGGCAAATCTTCGTGCAACGGTGGTCTGTTCACAAGAATATTGTATTCTTGGGTTGCTTGGAAGACCCTTGTCTGGTACCAGCTAACCAAGTTGAAGTGCTCCCACCTCAGCAAATGGTTTGGGACATCAGTTCATAGTTCCAGTTCCCGGTCCCAAATAAGCTGACTGACTTGGTCGCCTTCTTCCCTAGATATGCGATCAAATCTGTGCAAACGTCCTGATCCACACCATCAAGGGTCAAAGGCGTTCATCAGTATTTCCTTGACGCGTCGAGCTACTGCGTTGCTGGTCAATTGGTCTCTTCTTGTGTGAGTAGACTCTTCGAGTCTCCTGAAAAGCCGTTGATTCACTAACCACTCTCCCATTCAGAAGGAACAGTCTTCAAGCAGACACAAGTTGATCAGCATGTCCCAGTCTGGTTCAAATCCTCTGGTATCATCACATATGACATGTTCTGTATCACTCACTCAGTATACGGTAAAGCGGTCTCATCGATATGATCGCCCAACAGACACATCGTCCCCTGGGTACGGAGCACTCATAGCAAGAATGTGCTCGGCTCGTCTGGCTAGTGGGTCACCCATACTACTTTGGTACGGTTCAGGTTCATCAGTTTCAAATGAGTTGGTCATCAGTTCACAAGATCCCAACTGAAGGCAATCAACACGTTCCATAACGTCCGCCAACTCCCTCAGGTGCTCCAAATCGGGTGCTAACCGAACACTGAAGCTCAACACTCCTCCGGGAGGACGGCCATTACTGCTGCCTTGGATCATTTCGCCATTTGGACAGTTGTTTGTGAAGTGACCATCATGGCCACATTTGAGACACAGGCAATTTGACATTTGGTGGTTATATTCCTCCTTCGAGAGGTTGAATTTACTGGTGGGTCGCTTTCCTGATTTGTCAGTTTTCTTATCTCTCTGATCACCCTTCTTGAAGGGCTTGCCTCTTGGCTGATTAGGTCGGCTTTCTTTCTTTGAGCAGTCAGGCTCGTGTCATGGCAGAGTTGGACCATTTGAGGTAGGTGGGCTGGGGTTAGGCCTACTAGGGCCCTGACCCCCCCTTTGTCCCTGGCCAGAATCTCTGAATCGGTGCTTGCCCCAGTTCCCAACTGAATGTGCAATCTCGATTACTTTGGCTGTGGCTATGACTTCACTCAAGGAAAACTTCTCGGGATTTAATTTATCCTTCCACAGCTTGGCTTGGACCCAATGCTAGAAGCCCGCCCAGAGCTTGGTAACCATTTCTCTTTCGCCAATATCACCTATCAAGTTCCACAGCTCATATAGCTCGGAAACATACTCTCTGTTACGGTTATGGAGGGGACCCCTACTCAATTTCCTTCTATGTCTCCTTCTCCTTGCCCACCGACTCCAATCCC
>JBBPQP010001450.1:0-10228 GCA_038092555.1 Boletus subgraveolens | reverse complement strand
CAACGCCACCTTGGCCGCAGCATCCACCGTCGATGACTCTGAAGTGTCGAAAAACAGCGATTTTACGTTCTCCTTACGCAACCTCACTTCACCACCCATTGCATCCATCAACGCTTGCAGAGATTGTCTGCTACCATTGGGGACTGACAGCATATCCACAGCATTGCTGATGTGGATAGACAGGTCCAGAAACAAGGTGAGTGCGACCTGGTCCATCCTAAATGCATATTTTTGAAATTCTGGGTTAAGGAGAATATGGTCCTGGATAAGCCTCCTGCTTCTGGCGACGCGGTGTTGTTTTGCAGCCTCTTTGGGTTGAGGGATGTGGCGTGCAGGTATGTCCACCACGAGTACTCGAGAGAGCGTGGCGAAAGCGATTGAAGATAACTGACACTGCTTGCCATAAGTGGCAGCAACACCAAGAACGCAGCTCGTAGAGTCCAATAAAGGTAGGAGGTGGTGCTCGGCAACGGCACCGTCGTTGCATTTAACGACTGTAATAGCCGTGGAATCGTTAAGGAAAAGATTCTGAGAGATTGTGAACGACATGCACGCGATGACAGATGAGACTGGAGAGGCGTACGATCAAAGACGACGCGTTAACGCACACCACCGTGCCCTCCTTTTATTCCAACAGAAACTCAGCATGTACTTGTTTGCATAAAGAACGGCATCGGCGTGTTTGATGGCACAGCAAGTGCTGCGAATGAGTCACCTGCGCTACGTTAATAGAATTGATTGTGGTTACTTTGCGAAGAAGGATCCGCGGAAATGTGTGACACGGGCATAGGTCGATATGGAGACGCTTCGTTCCTTTGTGATCTAGAAATCCGTTCAACGTACAAAGCATAAAACAAGGAGTTGCGGTAATCTGAATAGTACACCATGGAGGATACGGATCCTTGGACTCTGCAACCATCGTATCATAGGATCCCGTTTGTTGAGAAAGAGGCGTTCATGCCATGTCAATGTTGTGTTTCGGCTGCACAGAGTCGTGGATCAAGCAAGGCCACACTAGCGTGGAGCATGGAGAAGGGCAACGCCTACAAAGAAACCGTGATGGGGCAGTGCTTTTTCGAGAGTCACGTGCCAGCGGGACATACAGTCGACCACATCGCCGACACAAACACTCGAGAACATGGCAACTCCCGTCATTGTCGGTCTCGGCGCAGTGACAGCCGCACTAGTAGGCAGACATCTCATTCGAAGCGGTCTTATTGGAAAAGGTGCAGCAGATCAATGGGTAAGGGGAGGGTTCAAAGCTAAAATGGACCGCAAGGAAGCCATCGCAATTCTCGGCCTGAAGTAACGTCGTCTGGTCATGTCTTGTCATGATTTTTTATTCACGTTCATCTGCAGAGATGGGCCTACGCTCCGCAACCGACTCAAGGATGCTCACCGTCATATCATGTTGGCCAATCATCCCGACCGAGGGGGTTCACCTTACCTCGCGAGTAAAATTAACGAGGCAAAAGATTTGCTCGAGAAGACAGACGGGAAACGATAACATGGCATTATATCTTTCACTTCGGTGAGTAGCTGTAACTTCACGAGTCGCCTTTTGCGTAACTCAGTCACTCCTTGCAGTTTCAATCATGTATCTTACCATACCGCATTATCACTCACTATTAGATTAGAATACTACTCGCCACTCCCACTCGGGTCATTTTGACTCTTTCGTCGTCGTTTCCTTTCCACTGAGCTCGCAGGAAACCCAATGACATTCTCCATGCTCCCCGTTGCCGACTAATATCCATTCTGACTTCAGCCCTCCATCTGCATCTCATCTCTTCATGACCTACACTCGTACGATGAGCACGGTGGAGTTCGACCCTTCACTGCTCGGATCGAAGTGTCTCGCTTACCCGTACCACCACCCCGAGCCATAACCAGCCCCATCGATACAGCTGGGATCAACGTTACTCTGACGAACTCGCCAATTTTCACGAAAGCGGACTCGAAGGCGAGGTGTGGCACGTCTCCCAAAAATCTCCACCCCCTTGTGTTCTTCTCCCAATGTGCCATCCATCCATCAAGTTTGGCGAGGAACCCGTGATGAAGATGGTCGAGTGGGCTTCGACGCACGTTCCCCTGACGGCTTGTCCCAACGTTCTCGACGTGGGAACGGGAAACGGACATCTTCTGTTTGCTATGGTCGAAGCCAGTTACGACGTATCGCGATTGACGGGTATCGATTACAGTCAAGGTTCTGTGGACTTGTCTGCCGCCACTGCTTGGCCCATCGCTAAACAGCGGGACGAGGGGGAGGACGAGGGTGATGGCGGTAGCGAGGAGGAGCACACCTACCAAGGTATCACCTTTGCAGTGTGCGACTTTCTGGATCCAGAGCCGCCGGTCCCTCCGTCTAGACAGGAGAGTGCCAGCGACGAGGTTTGGGACCTTATCTTGGGCAAGGGTACCTGTGATGCCATTTCTCTCATGGACAGGGATATATCCTGCAAGTTTTGAAGCTGCTTAGACTAGGCGGTCGCTTCCTTATCACTTGTGAGCAACAACTCCTGATCTTCGTTCACGAATTTGCCCGGGACAGGTGTCCCCAGGCTTTGCTCGCAAGCCCGCCCTCGTATCAATTCACAGACATAAGCATAATATCATGTAGAGTGGTCTATTAAACTAGCTCCATCCTCCGCAAGCCCACCGCAAGATCGATATTAGGTATTGATCCATGTGAACAATTCGACCCTATCACAAAGGAAGTCATGTCCGTCTACCCAATTCCATCCAAGAGAGGCAGCCAGCTTGCCCACGAGCGTCCCAGACGCTTCGCCAAAGAGAAACCCTCGACTAGAGCAGATGACCATGCTTTTTTTACAGCGAGTCAACATCACGTTCGTCCGACGCTGGTTGATGAGGAACCCCGGCTTGTGCGAGCGAACAACTGAGACTATAATGTGGTCATCTTCGTTCCCTGGTAATAACTTCTGTCCACAACGCTTGTTCTTGGGAACGAACCCTGGAACGAATCAACGTTGAAGACTTTGTCCTCCCACGGCAACTCCTCTGATTTGAGGAGGCTCTCTATGTGAGACCTCTGGCTATCGTAAGGGGTAATGATGCGGAATGACATGTTCATCAATTCGTATAGCCGAGCGAGCTTCACGACGACACGAGCTTCTTCACGATTCTTGCGACGAGCATCAGAAAACCGTCGAAGCGTTAAGAATGGTTGTCTTACAATCCAGCTATGGCCCATTTTAGCTTCTTGGCCTTTGTTCACGTCGATAAAACGACATGCTCTGAGGGTCATCGAGCTATGGTAGGTGAGGAGCGTCCCGCTGTAGACGTTCCGTGAAATGAAGTGGCCAATTACATGAGGCATGCGGTCTAGACACTGTCGTCAACACAAACGTAGGGGAATCAAAGTCGACTACAAACATTGCGTGTCAAGGAACGATGCTCGTCTCCGAAGATGCGAAAATTCGAAAACGCTGCGAAGTTCCGGTATATCTTCTTGACCATAAGGCGGCACTGATCTAGACGTCAGCTACAACATAGATGCTAATAGAGAAAGGGAAATGTCACGTTGTTTGTCGTCGCCGATGAAGACAATCTTTGATAGTGTAGAGTGAAAGAGATGGAGAATGGGGAGATAGTTCCCGCATTCAATTTGACTGGCTTCATCAAGTATTATCGTTTCGACTGGGCGGACTTGCAGGAACAGGTTGATGGAGGGATTGGAGAACATGCTCAACGTGCACAGCATTATTTTGCAACCAAGCAGTTGCCTGCTTACATCGACGATGGACATCTTGAAATTATCTGATCGAATGGTGCACGATTCCAGCTCTTCGTATAGATGCTCGTGCCTACGATAGTTCAGAAAAAGAGTTCACGCAAGGGACGACGACGCACCAATCATAGTGGAAATCCTTGGACACAAGAAGTTTGAACTTACGAAAGCCCTCTTTGATGAACTTTTCAGCGATGTTCTTCACTGCGACGTTGGACTGCGCAGCAACCCAAATACCCTGATCAGAACCGGCGTAGTCGTGGCTTATGACAGATGCTGCGATAGCCGTCGTTTTACCCGTTCCGGGAGGACCTTGAATCACGACAATTCGATCGTCGTCCTTATCCGACAATATCCTCGTGACGGCTACATGCTGAGAGATATTGAGCAGGCGGGAAAAATACACACGGAGTGGTGTCCTCTGCCCCTTGTACTCGGGCCACACCGGTCGTTCCCTCGAAAGCCACAAAGCCTGGAAGAAGGGATTTGAGAGGATATTCGTCTCGCCTTGCAGGGTCTTGAGCACGATGTCCTCGCGAGTGGATTCGGCATGAGTAGGGTCTTCCTTCCCGACGGTTGTGACGGAGAGAATCCTATTGCCTTGAATCGGTCCATTGACACTGATCCGGACCTTCCGTCCATCAACATTATGGGCTCGGCCAGTTACCTGGCTCGTAGCTTTTTTACCTTCCACTTCAATTTGAATGACCTATGTAACGTTCACATTATGCTGTGCATATCAATTAGAACGTCAACGCACCTGATCTCCCGACTTTTTGATGCGAGTGGGAAAACGGTTACAGGAAAGGCTTATAGCACCTTTCTTTACAGTAAATTCATCCTTGACATCGTTTTTGACGGAGTATGGTTTCAGCGCTTCCGAACGCTCTGCATGTCGGCAAATGCCCGCTATAGCGACCAAATGCTAGATTTTTCGGCGTGTTAGAATGACGACGTAGAGAGGAAGGAAGCTCCATACCGCCTTCGGGAATGCCGTCGTATCAATCCTAGGGAGAGATGCGAGACGCGACGACGATACGTGAGGAAAGGTCGCCGCTCGACAGGCTGCCCATGCCTTGAGCGCCACTTTGGCCACAGCATCCACCGTCGGCGACTCTGAAGTGTTGAAAAACAGCGACTTTACGTTCTCCTTACGCAGCTTCACTTCGCCACCCATTGCATCCATCAATGCTTGCAGAGATTGTCTGTCACCATTGGCCACTGACAGCATGTCTACAGCACCGCTGATCTGGATGGACAGGTCCAAAAACAAGGCGGATGCGACCTGGTCCATCCTAAACGCATACTTTTGAAATCGCGGGTTGAGGAGAAGGCGATCCTGGATAAGGGCCCTGCTTCTAGCAACGTGTTGTTGTTTCGCGGCCCCTTTGGGCTGAGGAATGTGGCGTGCAGGTATGTTCACCACGAGTACTCGAGAAAGCGAGGCGAAAGCGATTGAAGATAACTGACACTGCTCGCCATAGGTGGCAGCAACGCCGAGAACGCGGCTTGTAGAATCCAATAAAGGTAGGAGGTGGTGCTCGGCCACGGCATCATCGTTGCATTTAACGACTGTGATGGCCGGGGAATCCTTAAGGAAAAGATTCTGAGAGATTGTGAACGACATGCATGCGACGACAGATGAGATTGGAGAGGTGTACGATCTGAGACGACGCGTTGGCGTACACGACCGACCTCTCTTTTATGATGACCAGAGGTAACGGAAACTCGACATATACTTGTTTGCATAAGGAACGGCATCTGCGTCACGGTTCATGGCACAGCAAGTACTGCAGTGAGTCGCCTGTGCTACATTAATAGAACTGATCGCAGCCACCCCGCGGAGTGGGATCCGCACGGTGTGTGATGCTGGCATATGTTAACATGGAGATGCTTCGTTTCCTTGTGATCTAGAAATCCGTTCAACGTATGTACAAAGCATAATGCGAGTCGCAGTAATCTGCAACGGTACACCGCGGGAGATACGGTTCCTTGGACTCTGGAACCGTCGTACCATAGGATCTCGTTTGTTGAGAAAGAAGCGTTCATATCATGTCAATTTCAATTGTGTTTCAGCATGCACAGGGTCATGGGCCAAGCAAGGCCGTGGGTCAAGGAGGGTCGTGGATCAAACAAGGTCATGGGTCAAACAAGGCTGTGGCCGTGGTCGTGGTCGTGGTCGTGGGTCGACCGATCACCGGTCAAGCAAGGGGGAACAAAGTCACAATATGTTGACAACCAAATGGCATCGCTGAGTCCACGCTGACCAGCGTGGCGCCACGCAGTGTCTTTGGGGTAGAATCGGGGTAGATTGGTCGACCGATCGAGCTATTGACAAATATTGAAAGTCCGAACACAACACGTGACTGAAAATCCACGCTCCGACCGATAGGGTTCACACTTAGACAACTTTTTTTGATGTGGTGCCGAAGCAGCAACCCCTGGGTGGTCATTTCCACAACGGGAAATCAACCCCTTGCCGAGCTTCGGCTCGCCGGCAGGCCTTGTGAATGACGATTCTACCCAGTCGAGACATGGCCCATCAGCACAAACAGTCAAACTCGAGAACATGGCAACTCCCGTCATTGTCGGTCTCGGCGCAGTGACAGCCGCACTAGTAGGCAGACACCTCATTCGAAGCGGTCTTATTGGAAAAGGTGTGGCACATCAATGGGCAAGGGGAGGGTTCAAAGCTAAAATGGACCGCAAGGAGGCTATCGCAATTCTCGGCCTAAAGTAACGTCGTCGTCGTATGGTCATATCTTGTCATGATTTCTCATTCACGTTCGTCTGCAGAGATGGCCCTACGCTCCGCAACCGACTCAAGGATGCTCACCGTCATATCATGTTGGCCAATCATCCCGACCGAGGGGGTTCGCCTTACCTCGCGAGTAAAATTAACGAGGCAAAAGATTTGCTCGAGAAGACAGACGGGAAACGATAACATGGCATTATATCATTTCGGTGAGTAGCTGTAACTTCAAGAGTCGCCTTTTGCGTAACTCAGTCGTTCCTCGCAGTTTCAATCATGTACCATACCGCATCATCGCTCACTATTACATTAGAATACTACTCGCCACTCTCACTCGGGTCATATTGACTCTTTCGTTGTCGTCTCCTTTCCACTGAGCTCGCAGGAAACCCAACGATACTCTCCATGTTCCTTGCTGCTGACTAATATTCATTCTCCCTGCCGTACTCATCTCTTCATCATCGACCCTTGCACGATGAACACGGTGGGATCCCACTCTTCACTGCTGGGAACAAAGGATAAGTAAAGTGTCTCGCTTACCTGTACCACGACCCCGAGCCATAACCTACCCCATCCATACAGCTGGGATCAACGCTACTTGGACGAACTCGCCAACTTTCACGAAAGCGGACTCGAAGGCAAGGTATGGTATGTCTCCCGGGATCTCCACCCCTTTTTCTCTCCTCTCAATGTTGCCATCCATCCATCAAGTTCGGCGAGGAATCCGTGATGAAGATGGTCGAGTGGGCCTCGACGCACGTTCCCCCGGCGGCTTGTCCCAACGTTCTCGACGTAGGCACGGGAAACGGACATTTTCTGTTGTCATGGTCGAAGCTGGTTACGACGCATCGCGATTGACGGGCATCGATTATAGTCAAGGTTCTGTGGACTTGTCTACCGCCGTCGCCAAGCAGCAGAACGGGGACGATGTCGAGGAGGAGCATGCCTACCAACTGGATCCAGAGTCGCCGGTCCGTCCGCCTAGACGGGAGAGTGCTGGTGGTGGGGTTTGGGACCTCATCTTGGACAAGGGCGAGCAAGGGATTGCACCGCTTGAGAGGTATTTCCCGCGAGTTTTGAAGTTGCGTAGATGATGGGGTCACTTCTTTAACACTTGTGGGCAACAACTCCTGATCATCGTTCACGAATTTGCCCGGGACAGGTGTCCCCAGGCTTTGCTCGCAAGCCCGCCCTCATATCAATTTACAGACATAAGCATAATATCATATAGAGTGGTCTATCAATCAAGCTCCATCCTCCGCAAGCCCACCACCGTAAGATCAATATTAGGTGTTGATCCTATACGAACAATTCGACCCTACCACAAAGGAAGTCATGTCCGTTTACCCAATTCCATGCATCGAGAGAGGCCGCCAGCTTGCCCACGAGCGTCCCAGACGCATCGCCGAAGAGAAATCCTCGACTAGAACAGACGACCATGCTCTTTTTACAGCGAGTCAACATCACATTCGTCCGACGCTGGTTCCTGAGGAACCCCGGCTTGTGCGAGCGAACAACGGAGACTATGATGTGGTCATCTTCGTTCCCTGCGAATAAAAGTCATCTTCTGTCCACAACGCTTATTCGCAGGGAACGAACCTTGGAACGAATCAACGTTGAAGACTTTATCCTCCCACGACAACATCTCTGACTTGAGGAGCTTCTCTATGCGAGACCTCTGGCCGTCGTAAGGGGTAATGATGCGGAATGACATGTTCTTCGATTCGTATAGCCGAGCGAGCTTCACGACGACACGAGCTTCTTCATAGTTCTTATGACGAGTGTCAGAAACCTTTGAAGTGTTGAAGATTGATTGCCTTACAGTCCAACTATGACCCATTTTATCTTCTTGACCTCTGTTCACATCGATAAAGCGACATGCTTCGGAGGTCGTCGAGCTATGGCGGGTGAGGAGTGTTCCGCTGTAGACGTTTTGTGAAACGAAGTCGCCAATTACATGAGGCATACGGTCTAGACACTGTCATCAACACAAAAGTAGGGGAATCAAAGTAAGTTACAAACATTGTGTGTCGAGGGGCAATGCTCGTATCCGAAGATGCGAAAATTCGAAAACGCTGCGAAGTTCCGGTATATCTTCTTGACCATAAGGCGGCACTGACGTACATGTCAGCTACGACATGGATGTTAATGGAGAAAGGGAAATGTCACGTTGTTTGTCGTCGCCGATGAAGACAATCTTTGATAGTGTAGAGTGAAAGAGATGGAGCATGGGGAGATAGTCCCCGCATTCAATTTGACTGGCTTCATCAAGTATTATCATTTCAACTGGGCGCACTCGAAGGTACGCAGCGATGAAGGGATTGGAGAACATGCTCAATGTGCAAAGAATTATTTTGCAATCAAGCAGTTGCCTGCTTGCATCGACGCTGGACTTCTTGAAATCATCTGATCGAATGAGGCACGATTCCAGTTTTTTGTATAGATGATCGTGCCTACGATAGTTCAGAAATAGAGTTTATGCAAGGGACGACAACGCACCAATCATAATGAAAATCCTTGGACACAAGAAGTCTGAACTTATGAAAGTCTTCTTTGAGGAACTTTTCGGCAATGTTCTTCACTGCGACATTCGACTGGGCAACAACCCAAGTACACTGATCAGAATTGGCGTAGTCGTGGCTTATGATAGATGCTGCGATAACCGTCGTTTTACCCGTTCCTGGAGGACCCTGAATCACCACGATTCGATCGTCGTCCTTATCGGACAATATCCTCTTGACGGCTTTAAGCTGAGAGGCATTGAGCTTCCGGGGAAAATGCACACGGAGTGGCCCCCTCTGCCCCTTGTACTTGGGCCACACCGGTCGCTCCTTTGGAAGCCACAAAGCCTGGAAGAATGGATTTGAGAGGATACTCGTCTTGCGTTGCATGGTCTTGAGCACGATGTCCTCGCGAGTGGATTCGGCATTAGTGGGGTTTTCCTTCCCGACGGTTGTGACGGAGAGAATCCTATTGCCTTGAACCGGTCCGTTGACGCTGATCCGGACGTCCCGTCCATCAACTTTTCGGGCCCGGCCAGTTACCTGGCTTGTAGCCTCTTCACCTTCCACTTCAATTTGAATTACCTATGTGACGTTCACATTGAGCGGTACATATTAAGTGGACCGTCAACAAACCTGATTTCTTGACTTTCTGATGCGAGTGGGAAAACGGTCACAAGAGAGGTTTATAGCACCTTTCTTTACAGTGAATTCATCCTTGACATCATTTTTCACGAAATTTGGTTTCAAGGCCTCCAAACGATCTGCATGTCGGAAAATATTCGCTATGGCGACCAAATGCTAGATTTTCGTGGCGTGTTAGAATGACGATGCAGAGAGGAAGTAAGCTCCATACCGCTTTCGGGAATGCCATCGTATCAATCCTAGGGAGGGATGCGAGACGCGAAGACACGTCACGAAAGGTCGCCGCTCGGCAGGCTGCCCATGCCTTCAACGCCACCTTGGCCGCAGCATCCACCGTCGATGACTCTGAAGTGTCGAAAAACAGTGATTTTACGTTCTCCTTACGCAGCCTCACTTCGCCACCCATTGCATTCATCAAGGCTTGCAGAGATTGTCTGCTATCATTGGCGACTGACAGCATATCCACAGCATCGCTGATGTGGATAGACAGGTCCAGAAACAAGGTGAGTGCGACCTGGTCCATCCTAAACGCATACTTTTGAAATTCTGGGTTAAGGAGAAGATGGTCCTGGATAAGCC
>JBBPQP010001449.1:0-10232 GCA_038092555.1 Boletus subgraveolens | reverse complement strand
ATCATGTCCCTCTGCCCCAATCGCCATTGCACCAGATGCTACGCCTGCGACCACCTTTGGCATGCCTGCCCCCCCGATATCCCTGACCCCACCTGGGACCTCACCGACTACGAGGTCAATGAAGGAGACCACAGTGGATGAATTGTTGTCTGAGATGGAACTTCAGATCAACAAAGGGAGTAATGTTACAAATGTTACAGTTAAGGAGGAGACCCATTATCAATTTCCTTCTACATCTCCTCCTCCTCGCCCACCAACTCCAATTCCCTCGTCGATTACCCCATCTCCCCATCTCAACCATCCCAGCACCACCCTCTTTGCCTCCTTATTCTCTGACCTACGGGATTATCACATCCCAACCTCCATGTGGGCCAACCTCCTAGACAAGTCTCTCTTTGAGGAATAAGGCTATTCCCATCAGGACGGACATCTCCTCCACCGCCTCCAGATACTTCCCTTCTCATTGCCTCTCGGGTTTCTCCTTTGACTCTTACTTACTTCTTCTGACTCGTAGGACACTGCCTCCTACATAGCCTCTCTTATGGCTATGCATTTCTCCACTTATATCCACTCTGCTTACCTCACGTGCCTCGCGACGTGATGTGTCTCTTACCTAACTTATCCTAGAGACTCCGATACCTGCCCTAAAGTCCTAGATATATATATTAGAGCACCACCTATACCCTCTTCTTTCTCTAACCTTGATATACACTATTTCGTGTTGTCTATCATTCCTCGAGATCGCCCCCCCTCATGCCTCGTCTCTCCTCTGCCTCATCCTCCCACTTCCCAACTCTGGGCCAGTCCCAGTACTGTTGACTTAGGTCAAGCCGTTCACACTTAACTCCATATGGAGGTGTCCAAGTGAAGGAACAAGACACGGTTCTTCACAAACATGTACCATTGTTACTGGTCATAACAGCAACATTCCCTTGCTTGACCTCTACCCCACCCTCCCCTCTTTCCTCCTTCATTGAAGGACTTCATCGTCAACACTTTAAAGTTCCCCTCTAGAACCTTCAAGGTCAAGCAACTCAGTTGTTGCTCTTGTACCACAGCACGTCACCATTGGTTAGTTTCTAGGTTCTCCACCCCAGTTAGAACTTGCCCACTCCGACATCAACCTCGCTATCCAAGACTCTCACCTAGGACAAGGTCATCTGACCTTCTAGTTCTTGGACTCTCGGTCATTGTCTGCCTAGGAATACTTTTTCTTGCATCTCTAGTGGCTCATCACCAGACTCCCATCAAGCCTGAAGGAATCCTACGCTGTTAGGACTCAACAAGAGTTAGGCTCAAGGCAGCTCTACGCTTCGTGTCTACTTGTACGACTACTGGTCATAGTCATAACAGCTGATGCTGCTTGATTTCAGCTCTCTTCTTCATATCAACTCATTTCAGCCATAACATGTGCAGCTTGATGCACTAGCCTTTCTGCCTCATTTCCTATCAATTCCAACACTATCCATGTCACTCTGGCACTCCGTTTCACCTCTGACACTTCCCAAATTGGCCTGCTTGCTCAAATGGCCTCTAGGCCCAATATCTCAATTTAGTGCATTTGTTTCACTGATGCACTGCTCCCTGTGGCTTTCACAACATCTTCTGTGGTCCCTGAAGCAGCCTGGATCATTCTGCCACAGCGCTTTGCCCTTGGCACTCCCATTTTCAACATATTTGCCCTCATGGCTTTCTGGTCCTCTATCTTGACATAAGAGGTGTAAAAAAAAACCAACACACATAGTGACTTTGTACTGCCAATGCACTGCTTCTTGTTGCTTCCAGTACATCTGCCATTGCCCCTGACTCCATCTGGATTATTCTGCTGCAGCACTTCATTCTCAGCAACTCCCAATTCAACTTCTTTGTCCATTTGACCTTCCAGGCCTCTAACTTGAGTTGGCAGATTCATAACATCATTGGGTCACTTCATAACATCTTCAGGATGTTCTTGTGTACTCTGGGAGTCACCAGGACATGCACTTTGTTGTCCCACACATTCCACTCATCTCAAGCTCCCTCAGGTGAACTTTTTCCTCTTTGTCACTCTAAACACTTTGGAACTTGATCTAACATATTTCATGCTGTTTTAGGCCTGTTACAAGGGTTCTTGTTGCCCTCATGTGCTCCCAACACATCTGCTCCATTGCTGGTAGATCCAATGTCATAGCTTGCCTCTAGACTCTGCTCCTCCTCAAGCTCAATGCTTGGGGGCTCAGCTTCTCATGCAGAATTTTCATGTGGGTCTGGAAGTGGTGGTGGTGGGACTGAGGATATGTCAGGTTTGTCTGTGAGTCCATCAAGGTGCACTGACAATGTTTGGTAGCATTTGTTGTGCACTCATGTGCTTGCTCATCCTATCTCCCCCTCAATCAACACATTGCAATGTGTCTCATTGTCCTCACCCTCAACTTGTACTTTCCTGCACCTCCCTATAATCTCTCTATGAGCCTGTAGGTCTCCATTTCCATGTGCAACATCTCCATTATGCCATTTGGTCAGTTTACCACTTGATGCTGTGCTTGTTTCAAGTCATGACCAGTTTTTTGGGTACATGAGCTCTTTACTTCATCTGGGGGCTTGGTAGATATCATGGGTCAATGCATTTCATTGCCATTGTTGCCCATTGCCTTTGTACTCCCTTTTGACACCTTCTCAACTCCTAACTCAACCTCCTGGGCTACCAGCTCACCATCTCAATCTGGCATGCCTCAGGCTTGTCAGGCAGCTCTGTGGGTGTGTCTGGATGATGCTTATCATTACCTGTCATGTCCCCAGGGTCTTCTGACAGTCTCTTTAGCTCCTGGAACTCAGTGGCTGGTCTGTCATGGCTATGTGATACACTTCATGTGCTTGCACTATCCTCTGGGTTGTCATCTTGGTCCATCATGGCCTTGGCATCATCCTCCACTCCAGCATTGTCAGTTGTCAAATGGCCATCTCACTCCCCCATGAGCAACATGCTGGGCTGGTCTGATGCATTTGTGTCCATAGACACATTTGCTATGCTCATTGCAGCAGTCTTGTTCATGGACATCTCTGGTCGACTTTCTCTGTCAATACACTCATATGCTTGACCTGGTCTGTTGGCCATTTGAGTACCCTCATCAACCTCCCCAACCTCAACCTCATCACCCACTACCTCTTGGCCCTCTTTATGTGATCTTCTGACATGTGGCATCCATATTGTGTGCATGGTTCTTGACTTGTTGTTTGGTCCAGGGTCTGCTTTCTCACCCTTTTCTGGGTTTCTGCTAACTCTGTTAAAAGGGGTTGTGTGCTTTGTAGACACTCAGTGTAGTCACTGTATAAGTAAAATGGTAGATAGTACCTGTAGATACTCAATATAGTCATTGTATAAGTAAAATGGTAGGTAGTATCTGTAGACACTTAGTATAGTCACTGAGGTAGAAGCTATAGTGAAAAAATGCTAATATGGTATGATTAGGTAAGCTAGTGGCTATGCCACCTATCTCATATGAATTCCAACAAACTCTTCCCTGGCCTGTTGACTTCTCCATGCATTGGAGTGACTCATTGAATTTCTTTGTTAGGTAGTCCAGATATTCCTGCCCTGTTTTGTAGTGTTGAAATTGAATGGAAATGGGTATCAGAACTATGCATGATATTGTTTGTTGCACAAGTTTGTCCTTGTAGTTGTGAAATGGGATTAATGGGGTTTTTATGAGATATTCTGCCAGATGCTGCTTTTCAGTAAGCCACTAAATCATTGTGGACCATGTTGACCAATTTTGGCCATTCACTCTGAGCTTGACAATTTGAATTTTCTTGTTTGTGGCCATTGTGGGATTTTGAGTCTGGTGAGCTGACTACTGAGCTGAATCAGGGCTCATAACCTGTAGCAAATATATCTGTAGTTGCTCAGTGTAGTCACTAAACAAAAGGCTACACTACAAAGTATCTAATAAGGTAGTCATTACATAAGCAAGTGGCTGGACTACCTATCTTGAATAAATTCCAAGATGTGGAGCTGAAGATAGAGGAGGTATACAGGTTGGAGGATAAGGATAAGGACACAGAGATAGGAGTGAAGGATTTCAAGATGGAGGAACATGACTGTGGAGGCAGCCAGGGCAGAAGTGAGAGCTGGAGTGGAGCAGGAGGAGTAGGAGAGTGGAGAAGGGAGTGGGAAAGAGAGTAGAGAAGGTGTTGGACCATGAACAATGAGGACACATACCAAAATGATAAGATGGAATTCAAAGAATAGATATAAGTACTGTACTTTCCCTTCTACCATCTCTCATCCCATTACACAGCATTGAGAGGTGAGTACTATCCACACCATTATCTTATCACAAAAAAACAGACATTTAACCACCTAGTAGTCCTTGTATTTTCTAGGTACATATCATTTCCATAACATGGCATTGAGAGTCCTCATATTTTCTAGTTCTAACAGGTTATGAGCCCCATGGTCTTGATATAAAAGACCTGGAACCACCTAGAAGGGCTATGAGACCTTGTGCCAGACAATGAGACAATAGAATATTGTACTCACTGATATGTAGGATCACATTGTGTGCACATGATACACATCCCCAACATTGCATATATATTGTGCTCATAACCCTTAATCCTTAACCACCATCTTCATCCAACCAGAACAGTGAATGCCCCCCAGACCCAGAACCTACTCTGTCACTAAAACAGTACTGCTGGACTCTAAGCCAATCACCTGTGCAACCATACAGACACCACCATTATCTCAATCAATTGGCTCACCTTCTGCCATTACCACAACCAGCACAAGCACAAACAACACCATCAGCACCACTGCTAGTGTCATGGGTACCACACTGATGATCAAGCTACTCAAGCTAAGTCAGAGCAACCTTGAGAAGATCAAAACCCTTGACATGGCCAAACACAACTGGCCAACCTGGTCAGAGGCAATGCTAAACCTTTTTCTGTTGAATTCCTGTGGCAGCTATTTACTTGACACCTTCCCCCATCCTAGTGATGACATGTCTGAAGCTGCAACCAACTGGGATATCAACAACCTCTGCATCATTGTGGCAATTAAAACAAGGTGCACCCAGGAAGAAAGCCATTTCTTGTGTGGTTTCACTAATGCTAAAGATTCCTAGGCTGTTCTCTGCAACTGTCATAAGAAAATCAGCTCTGTTGTGCAAGTCCTCCTCATTCAGGAGGTGTTGAAGGTGCAATTTCACCAATCTGATCACCTCTTTACCACCACTATCAAACTGCATGACATTGTGGACTGCATATATGTTAGATGGATGAATTGCACACCTTGTGAAGACTCTACCATATTTAATATTCCAGCCACATTGTGGCATATTATTTGCCTTTGTTTTGCTGTTAGCTTTATTCCTGGAGTGCCACAGTGACTGCTTTCCTTAGCTTCTCACTGTGGACCAGGTATGTATAGTTTCCACTTCAATACAATTAACTTCTCACTGTGGACTCCAGCTGTGTGGTTTTAGCTGTTATAACAATATATACTATTGGGATTCCCAAGCAGGATGATTTCTTGTTCATTCTTCTCATGAATGCCATGAGTCATGAGTTCTCTACCCTGTGCAACTTGAACCACATCACTGACTGTATCAATGTGAGCACAGCCACCAAGCCCTACACATTCACATACCTGCTCAAACACCTCAACATGGAGTAGCAGCTCATTAACAGTGAGAAATTTTGTTCTTTGATGAAATTAGGCTAATGAGCAGACAAGTTAAACTAAAAGCTATTAGTAAATAATAACAGGATGCATAGCTAAAAGAAATGTCTCACCTCAGTCTTGAGTATGAAGTTTTGGACTAAGATGTGATGAAGCAAAAAAAGATCTCTAGTGTCTGCACATGATTATGTAATATATCCTCAACATACCACAACTTGTCAATTTACAACATGCCCACTTGGCAAGTGATGAATTAAAAAATAATACCCATATCTCTAGTGAAGTGCATACATATTGCTTCTCTCATGTGAGTTCTTTTGTGAGCACATCAGAAACTTGGTCCATTTTTGGAATGTACTCAACAGTGATTTCCTTTCACTCAACTTTCTCCCTAAGAAAGTGTTGACAGATCAGAATGTGCTTGGTCTGATTGTGGAACATAGCATTCTTTGCAAGAGCTATGGCAGATTGATTGTCAATCAGTAGTATTGTGGGGTTGCAGGAGATTGCACCAAGTTTATGGAAAAGAGTTCAGAGCCAAACAGCTTCATGGCAGTGGCAGTGGCCATGTACATATTCAGATTCAGTACTCAAGAGAGTAACAGTGGATTGCTTCTTCAAGGACCAACTGATAGCTGTTCCAGCTAAAATGAAAACATAGCCAGTAATAGACTGGCAGTCATTTACATTGGCTGCTCAATCTGTATCTATGGAACCCAATAGGTCTATGCTTGTGTTGCATTGAAAAATAAGGTGTGCATCTGTTGTACCACATAGATAGCAGTAGACTTGTTTGAGCATAGTTATGTGTGCATGACCTGAAGTGGCTGTGTGTTTGCTGAGGATGCCAACAGCAAATGTGAGGTCAGGATGTGTAGCTAAACATTGCATACATGAGTGCACCAAGGGCACTTTGGTACTCTTTTACATCAATTTTGGCATCATCTAGTTTGATGAGCTTAGTATTTGTGTTGATTGGAGTAGTGACTGGGCAGCTGCTGGCCATGTCATAGCATTCAAGTAATTGTGATCATTCAATTGTTCATTTTTTTACAGTTGCAGATAATATCCATGCTGAGGATCCAGTGGGCCTCACTAAGGTCAGTCATTTTGTATTCCTAGGTGAGCTGGATTTTGAGCATTTCAATGGCCTGTGTGTTGTTTGACAATGTCATTTTGTTGTCAATGTACACTGCAACTATGATTAGCATGCCATCTTCAACTTTGTAGAATATACTATGATCTGCCTGATAGCATGTGAATCCAAGTGACTCAAACACAGCTTGTAGGAGTGTGTACCAAGATTTGTGGGCTTGCTTTAGTCTGTAAAGCACTCAGAGGAGGTGCCAGACTTTGTAGCATGTGGGGTGAAAGCCAGGGGAAGGCTCAAGGAATATTTCTTTGTCAAGTTTTCCATTTAAAAAGACTGATTTTATGTCCATTTGATGGATTTTGAGGTTGTACTTAGCAGCAAGAGCAAGGAGTGCTCAGATGGCTGAGAATTTGGTGACAGGAGCAAACATGTCCATGTAATTGACTCCATGAACCTGCATGAAGCCTTTGGCTACAAGATGGGCTTTGTATTTTTCAATTTCACCATTCAGTCCATATTTGATCTTAAAGACCCATTTTGAGTCAATTACCTTTTGGTTGCATGGGCAGTCAACTTTCTCATACATGTTACAGTTTTGGTGCACCCCTGGTCTTTTTTCCTTCTCCCATGACCTTGCCCATCTTGTGACCGTTCCTGTCACTGAACCACCCACCCCTGGTGCATTCTAATGCTTATTTACGCTCAATGTGATGTGTCTTGCAACAGCCCAGCATTGCCCCCTTCTGCACTGCTCTCTTCCTAGTGCCCCTCACATAGCTGCCCTCCTATGTCCCCAATCCTGGGTCTTCCCTGGATCCTCCCTGGGGTATCCCCCAGATCTTCCCATCACACCATCTTCCTCTGGTGTCTTGTGGCACAGCTTTCTTTTGTGCCTCTCCCAATCCTCAGACCACCAGTCCTCTTCTCATAGCCCTCCTGCTGTGCTCCTGGACTCCCTGGACAGCCCTCCACACTGCCTCTCTCAGTGCCCCTCCAATCCCTGAATCTATTATGATATGTAATATTTTCAAACTTTTCTTATGAACACTGATACAACATTTTACTTCAGATTATTCAACACATTGCACATGACTGTGGGAAAGGTCACCTGATCACAATGATGTCATAGCACATGTTATTAATTTCCACTCTTCTCTCACGATGCTATACTTTTTTTTCCCATCATCATTCTTCTTTTCTCACATTTGTGTACTTTCATTTGACCATACTTAGCCATTACTATTTACAGCACTTGGTCCATGCTCACTTCTCAACAGTATATATACCTGTACATTATATCGTAGCACCTCAGTCTAATCCACTTGTCATTGTGTCTACCTGGCGTCTACAGTTCAGGACTGAACCTTGATTAAGGACCAAGACTATTCTTTTTCCATCTCGTCCCTTTGCCAGTTGGTGTTCGCTGTGTCAAGTCTGGCTAGTGATTGTTCCTAGAGCAGTCACAACAGGATCACCAATCCCTCTCTGCACAGCCGTTCCCCTGTGCTCTCCTTGGCTCACCATCTCATTCACTTTTGTGACCACTCACATGCCATCACAATACATCACACCACAATGATTCCCATGATGCGTCCTTACACTTGTGACCTTCCCATGGCAGCACCCTCCTGCCATTTCTGTCTTTATCTTTACCATACAGGTGCTGGGTTTCCCTTTATGGATATGGCTCTTACCATATTTAGGTTGGACTGAGCACGGACCATTTTACCCAGATAGGATATACCTGCCCTAAAGCCCTTACGGCTGGGGTATATAAGTTAGAGCTCTGCTCTAATGCCTCTCTCTCTCTAACCTTGATCTGACACCTAAAGTGTACACCTTATGGTTACTCTTGTGGTATTCATCATCTGTTCCCTCCAATCTCCTCTTGCTTGACCTCTACCTTGCCCTCCCCTCTTTCCTCCTTTATTGAAGGACTCTGCCATCATCAAGAATCCTCTGACTATATCTGGTAGTTATCTAGGTCATCATCATCAATGACTCCCTTGTTGTTGACTCTGTCTAGGAAGACTCTTTCTTCCTACCCTATTCACATGTCTCATCAACGTTGGCTTGTCTCTAGGTTCTTTACTCCTGTCCAGGAACCAGACCTATTCATTGTTGACCTCACTATCCAAGACTCTCACCTATGTCAAGGTTATCTGACCTTGTTCATCTTGGACTCTCAATCATCATCTGTCTCAGGATCCTCTTTCTAGCATCCCTCACTGTCCGTTGCCAGGCATTCTGACAAGCCTGAGGCATTCTATGAGTTAGGATCTAACAAGAGTTAGGCATATGGCAGACTATGCTTTGTACCTACTTGTACAACTACCCCCAGTTGTAGTCGTAACAATACATATGTATGTACAATCAAACCTTACTGAGAAACCTTACCTGGTCAACCTGTCTCATGACCAGATGCAATCGAGATTGATGAAGAAGGAGAAGAACAGTTTGAAATAGATTACATCGCCGGTTCCTGCTTTGTAAAAAGGAAGCTACAATACTTGGTTCACTAGAAAGGGTATGATAAAACAGATTGTACATGGGAAAGTTCAGACATTATCAACACTGCCCCTGATGCAGTTGCCAACTTTCATTGTCTAAACCCTTCAGCTCCACATAAACTCCGAGGACTTTCTACTGCGGACTTTCAATCTTTATTCTCACCTTACAAAAACTTCACCGAATTGAACTTTCACGCGACTCATCTGGAATTCGAGTCTTAAAGAGGGAGTAGTGTTATAATATGTAATATTTTCAAACTTTTTCTTATGAACACTTATACAACATTTTACTTCATATTATTTGACACATTGCACGTGACTATGGGAAAGGTCACCTGATCACAATGATGTCATAGCACATGTTATTAATTTCCGCTCTTCTCTCACGCTACTATACTTCTTTTTCCCATCATCATTCTTCCTTTTTCACACCCGTGTACTTTCATTTGACCATACTTAGTCATTACTATTTACAGCACTTGGTCTGTGCACACATCTCAACAGTATATATACCTGTACATCATATCATAGCACCTCAGTCTAATCCACTTGTCATCGTGTCTACTCAGCGTCTACAGTTCGAGCCTGAACCTTGATTAAGGACCAAGACTATCCTTTTTCCATCTTGTCCCATCTTTGCCAGTTGGTGTTCGCTGTGTCGAGTCCGGCTAGTGGTTGCTCCTAGAGAAACCACAACAAGGAGGTGGAATCAGACATGAGTAAGGAACTGGTGGGCCTCAATTACATAGGTGTGTTTGACCTTACTGATGACCAGTGCTGCATTATACAGCTTGCCAAGTTGTTTTGAGTGATGGCAGTCATATTGCATGATGTATGGCTTGCACTTGTATCAAATGGTTCATTTTCAGTGTGTTCCATTTCTGCTTCACTTTCTGCTTCACTTTCCTCACTCATTTCATAGTCAGAGGCAATTTGGATGCTTGGGATTGATTTTACAGGTCCT
>JBBPQP010001448.1:0-10233 GCA_038092555.1 Boletus subgraveolens | reverse complement strand
GGCAATAACCTTGCCACACTGACTCTGGGTTTTCTATTGTGGATATGGACTCTACTATATCAGGTTAGACTGTGCACAGACCTCATTACCTAATTGGGATATACCTGCCCTAAAGCCCTTACAGCTGGGGTATATAAGTTTGAGCTCCTCTCGAACACCTCTCTCTCTCTAACCTTGATCTGACACCTAAAGTGTACACCTTACGGTTACTCTTGTGGTATACATCATCTGTTCCCTGCAACATTCCCTTGCTTGACCTCCTCCTCGCCCTCGCCTCCTTCCTTCTTCATTGAAGGACTCCGTCGACAACTCTAGGCTCTCTTCCTAGAGTCCCCTGGAGCAACCGGTTGTTGCTCTCCATCCAATGGCTCATCATCGTTGGCTAGTCTCTAGGTTCTCCACCCCAGTCAGGAGGACCTGTCCAACTCAGAGACGACCTCGTTACCCAAAGTCCTCACCTCGGTCAAGGTCATCCGACCTTCTCGGTTTAGGACTCTCGGTCGTCATCTCCCTTGGGGTACTACTCCTAGTATCCCTTGTCGCTTGTCACCAGGCTCACGATAAGCCTGAAGGAATCCTACGCTGTTAGGACCAACAAGAGTTAGGCTCAAGGCAGCTCTACGCTTTGTGTCTACTTGTACGCCTACCGGGTGGTAGTCGTAACAACTAGGACATCACTCTTTCCACCACATATCACCCTCAAACTGATAGGGAAATGGAAAGAGTCAACCAAAAACTTGAGACCTACCTCTGACTCTTCTGCCAAAACAACCCCAATGCTTGGGTCGAAGCACTACCCACAGCTGAATTCCACCACAATTCCATGGTTCACTTTGCCACTGGCAACTTTCCCTTCCACCTCATGATGGAATACCACCCCTGCTCATATCCAAGAATCGGCCCCACTATAGCCCCTGCCATCCAAGATCACCTAAAGGCCCTCGCCTCTTTCAGAGATGAAGCCAAAGCAGCACTAGAACATGCCCAGAGGGCAATGGCCAACTGATCAAAGTGAAAGTATTCTCCATTCACCACAGGACAACTCATCTGGCTGGAAGCAACCAACCTATCCCTGACCCTAAATAAAAAGATTGCACCCAAATGATACAGCCCCTTTGAAATAAAGGAAGTAATCTCCACAGTAGCCTACAAACTAACACTGCCCTAACACTGGAAAATCCACCCCATCTTCCATGCATCACTCCTCACTCCATACATGGAAACCGACAAACATGGACCCAACTTCACCCAACCCCCTCCTGACCTGTCTCATACTGAAGAGGAGTATAAAATCAACTATATCATTCGTGACAAAGGGAAAGGCCAATCAAAATGGTACCTTATTGCTTGGAAAGGACACCCCATCTCTGAGGCAACCTAGGAGCTGGAAGCCAATTTCAACCATGCCAAGGAAACCCTAGAAGAATATAAACTTGCCCATCACCTCCCTTGACAGACATGCCTACCCACTCATACTACATTCAAATCCCCAACACCTTACATCTCTCCAAAGATAACCTAGACTTCCTCTGAAAGAACTTCCTTGCCAACAAAGACATAACTGTGACCACATTAAAACTTGCCATGTGACATTGCTACAAACACTCCTGCTTCTGCTGCCTCTCATACTGCCCATTCCATTACTTCTATTAGATATCCCACTTGCCACCTCCTGTCATCCCTGAAGTTCCACTGGTCTGCATCCACCACCTGTCCTCTTTCCTTCGGCAAGTAGTATTTGCCATCATCCTCCAGGCCACCGTCTTTGATGAATTCCTCTGTACCTACTATGCCATTAAAGGATCCCAACAACTATTCCATCTGGTCAGATTGCATCAATGAATATTCCTCCACTACCAGTTCTTTTAACAGAAGATTCATGGTATGGGACCAGATCATACAATCCTGCACTCATGGAATCCCTTTTGGGAGTCAGATCTGAGATCCTGGAACTTCTTTTTTTGTGCCAGATTTAGCAGGGTTGTCAATGACGTGCTCCCCTCCAACTTTGCCTACATCATCCACTCATCCTGGCTGGAATCACTCCAGAAGAACAACATCTATACCTATCCAACTCCATCATCCTTCCTAACCCTCCCATCTATCCCAGTGACCTATTTGTCAGGACCTGCCCTGACCCATCCCCTGTACATACTGAAGAACTCCACTCTCCTTCTCCACTTTGAATTCCTTCCCCTGTTGGAGTTAGACTCCCTATTCCATTCCCACCCCCTGTTGCAATGGATATAACAGACACAAACAATCACCAAACTTCCCCCATTCCAGTTCCTCCCAATGGTCAACAGATCCTACAAGATGTCATCAACTTTCTTTCCCAGATGTACATCCAGCCAACCCCTGCCATCCAATTTGCAACAATCAACAATACACTACCCATTTAACCTTGCCAACTATCTGTCACCCTGACAAGGAAGGGGGGAAGTTGCCAAAGGAACAGAGCGTGCTTCATCTGCAGAAGTTTTGACCATGTATGACAAGAATGTCCCCAACATACCCCCGACAGACCTCCTTCTACCAACACCACCTACTGGGATTTTGAAGTCAACAAGGGGGATCTCTCCGGCCCCAACAGAGAGTAATGGGTGTTTGGAACCACCCAGCTTGCAAAAGGGTAATGTTACAATAGACAGATTCATTTTTGGTTTCTGACTTGCCTGAGTCTTGTTCCTTATCCCCTTGACTCAATAACCTCAGACATTGTTCCATTCTCCTCTCTGATCAAGTTCCTTACCACCAATCAGATCATGGTTCCAAACCACCATGACTCATATCATTTCACCAGACCTATTTTGTATAGTGGCTGTGATCCACACATGTATATAGAAGCCAAAGTCACGTAAACTAGTTCTTTAGCTAGTTCTACACAATACAAGTGTATCTCCTGGCATTCCTCTATAAAAAGTCTTCATTTTACTCTTGAGTAGACACTATAAGCTTAGAACAAGTAATTGTCCCAGTTCCAGATGTTAGGAAATTGCCTGTGTCATAACAGGCATGTTGCTGGTGGGATAATCCTGTAGTTAGGGTACAACTGTAATAGCCAATAGTTTACCCCTCACTGGCTCACCAGTGAGCCCATTGCTGCCATTTGCCATTTCATGATACTGATAGAGACTCCCAAGTATTATAGTAGATGGGTTCATTTTTGGTTTCTGACTTACTCCCAAATTCCCATGTCTCTCCCTTCTGTATATCTATTATGGTTGACCCGGGTAGGGGCAAATGTAGACTTGGTAAAGACGAGGTAAGATTATGGCCTCCACGGGTGAAGGGTTAAGATGACAGTCTCAATGATGTTCAAGGTTAAGGCAACAGCCTTCATGGGGGTCGAGATGACAGTCTCAAGGAGGTTCAGGGGTGAGGCCACGGTCTTCATAGGGGTCAAGACGTCAGTCTCTCAGGGAGTATTGAGGATATCTGCAGGATCAGTATGACACGGGAGCCTCCTATAGAGAGGAGGGTGCGGCGATAGGGGGCGATGGTTAAAGGAAGGACAAAGGGGCAAGGAAGGACAAAGGGGCAAGGAAGGACAAAGGGGCAAGGAAAGTCTCCTAGATGAAATGAGGAGGGATAGAGTCACTATCCTGACAAGGACTTGATCAAAGATTGTGAGCATCGATTCAGAAGTACGATGAGGACTTAGGGAGTTTGGGGGATCACAGAAGATGGGTGTATACTGAGTAGGTCTAGGTTAGAGATACAAGTACAACTGCAAGGGGTTTAAGTACATAGATGGAAAACCACTGACCAAGCTATGGAATACAAAGGAATAAAGGAGAAGGCTTGGTCAGAGAATGAGTAATCGTAGAATGAAGAGGATTACAAAGGAATATGTGGAGCTAGGGTGAAGGGGTTTAACCAAGGTAAGGTTATGGGGAGTCCTGGGGTGAGGTCATAGGGATACTGGGGCAAGGTTATGGGAAAGCCCAGGGGAAGGTCATAGGGATGCCAGGGCAAGGTTATGGGGAAACCCGGGGGATGTCCATGGCATCACAGGGAAGTCGAGGTAGGGTTATGGGGAAACCCAGGGAGTGCCCATGGCGAGAGGTAAGACGACAGTATGGGAAAGTCTGTGACAAGGAAACAAGGGTGCGAGGATAAACGATGATGTAGGAGAGTGTAACATTGAGGAAGAAAGGAAGAAGAGAAGAAGAGAAGAAGGAAGGGCGAGAGAGGATACAAGAGAGATGAAAGGAAAAAGGGGGATGGTCTCCCCTAGCATAGGGACAGGTTGTAACAATATCTCTGACCCAATTGTCTTGGACACTGTTTTCCTCTCCTCTTTGATTGGATCTCTTACCTCTGATCAGATTGTAGTTCCCAACCATCATATGACTCATTCGTAGTTCTGACTCATACCAACTTGTTATCATGTCTCCTTTTAGATAGTGGCTGTGACTGACACATGTATATAGAGGTCAAACTTGCGGAGACTAGCTCCTCAGCTAGTTCTATGCAATACAAGCATATTTCCTGGTGTTCCTTCTAGTCCTTGTCTCACTACTGAGTAGATACTATAAGCCATGAGCAATTCCTTGCTCTTGGTTCTTGAATGCTAGGAATCACCTGTGTCATAACACCAAGCCTACTTGTTGACCCTATCTGCTATTGTCTTGCTGGCTTATATCCCATTATCAATTTCATTCAGCAAATTATGTATATAAGTACCATATTCTCTCCACTTCAGAACACTTATATGTATTATCCTCTATTCATGTTAAATGTCAGTGGTGACATTGGTCATATGGCAGTGTATTGTGCACATTCCTTAATTACACAGAATGTCAATGTCAAGTTGGGATGCATCATAGCTATAAGGCTACCAATGCAAGATACTGTTGGCACCTGAAAGAGAGTGATATGAGAGTGATTAAAACATGAGATGAGACAATAGACTACACTGGGGGTTTATATACCCCCACTGATCTGCAAAAAAGAAAAACTGCCATTGTACTATGTAGCCACAATCACATAATCTGTTGCCAATGTAGGCTATGTTGTCAAGTAATACCAGTAGCATTGCTACTGTTGACTATGTAGTCTACTATTGACAAATTTTGTACTACAATACTACTGTTAACAAGCATACACATACTATTACAGTTGAGGAGGACCCCATACCATTTTCTTCTCCACCTTCTTTACTTGATGATTATCCTTTGTTGACTCTCCACCTTGACCACCCTGGTTTCACCCTCTTTGATGAGATATTTGCCTCTCTTCATGACTATGACATCCCTGGGAGTATGTGGGCCTCTTTAATGGATGAAACCCTCTTTGAGGGATGATCTCCACTATCTTCAGACCTTTCCATCTCATAGCCTTCAGGCTTCTCCATTCCATAGCCTTTGGACTTTCCCATATTTCATTGATCTCTTGACTTGCATTGACACTGCCTCCTATATAGCCTTCTCTCACAGGTTATGTGTTTTCCTTTTCAACCATCATTTACCTTACATGTGATATGCAACACAATGCACCTTTTTCCTCTTTTATTCTTCAGACTCTGATACCTGCCCTAGAGTCTGTACTATATATATTCACACACCATCTGTACTCTTCTTTAACCTTGATATACACAATTCTGGGTATAGTCAACCAGTTCTCTGAGACCACCCCATCTCTTGCTTTCCTCTCAACTGCCCTCATCTCTTACTACACTTGGCCAGATCAAGTCTACCTAGCCTAGGCTAGTAGTTCCACTCCTAACTTGAAAACCTCGAGTTGACCAGGAGAGTGGAAAATCTGACACATACTCAGATGTATACCATTGTTATGACAGTTGTAACAAAATATCAAGATTAACAACCTAGTGGTGCTATCAAGCCCAATTCCCCCTTTGACTACCAGGTGGTAGTCAGTCAGAAGATCCCAAGACATGAAGATTTAACCTTGCCAACTTACTAGGGGAATTCTCCTCTAATGATGAAGAGCAACAGACTCCCACCCCATAATTGTCCACTCCACAAATCTTCTCTCCTATACTTCAACCCAAATCCTCTATGTCCTTGAGAAGACTGTCCTCCCAACCCAGACACAGTTTTTATGCCCCATCCGCTGCTCATCATTACACACCTTCTTCTATCCCTCACTTTGCTTCCAGCAGTCAATCTCGACCAGCACCTATAGATGTTGACATCCCTAAAGCACCCAAAGAGCAACAGGAGAAAAGCTCTGATGACAATGAAAACTACTGGAACTACATTAGAAGAACTGACCTTCTCCCTGACAACCCCCACCCAATGACCCCAGTGAATCAGAAGATAGAGACAACAACAACAACAACATGCCTGGAGTCAAAGCTGCACTACCCGAGGAATTTTCCAGTGAACCTGGAGATGCAAACAGATGAGTTATGGCAATAGAAGGCTACTTCTCCCTTAATGACACCCTTGGTGATCTTGTGAAAGCCTATATCTTCCTCAACCAAATGCAGAAAGAAAGAGGAAAAGCCTTCGCTGAGGCCTGATCATCCAAGATTAAAGACCAGAGGATACCAGCAGGACAGACCCATTTTGCTGCTATTAGAGAGGCCTTCACCAACACTTTCACCCCTTATGACACTGTTGCCCAAGCATGAGTGGAACTTGCTTCACTCCAACAAGATACCAAGGACCTACAAGGGTTCAAGAAATACATTTCCAGTTTCTCCTTTCCCTCAGTGTGATCAAAAATCACTGACCTTAATGTACTCTTGGAATGGTTCCTCAGAGGACTTGACCCACAGATCACCACCCAACTTACTATGTCTGGAACACTCCAGATTGCCACCTCAATGGAAGACATTTACAAGAAATCACCTGAAATCAAAGGAAACTACAAACAGATCCAGAATATCTGGAAAGGACTGCAACCAGTGTATGGAAGTCATGGTTGTGGTTGTGATTCCAATGCTATGGATATTTATAAAATCACTCTTGACCCTGCAAAATGATACAGGTGTCTTAGAGAGCATTTATGCTTCTTTTACAAGAAAAAGGAGTGTTTTTCAAAGAATCATTGTGGTTATCTCAGGAATAATAGGCCTACTTAGGCCCAAACAAGAGTGGTACAAACCAAGCCCATCACTAGGGGATCACCCCCTACCAATGACCCATTGGATGACTTCATCAAAAACCTTTTGTGTGGGCAAAGTAGGGAAGAGATTTTGAGGACACTGAAGTCCTCTATTGATTCATCACTCAACAAATATGGGGTCCTAATTGATGAACAAGAAGCTGCCATATGGGATGATGAATGTGTCCATGTCCTCAAAGCCCAAGAGGAACCCATACAGGACATATCCACTAGGAACTGACATAAAAAGGATATAATGAAACCCGCACCAAGCAGTGCACAAAACTCCCTTGAACCAGGGCATTTTTAGGAGGAAGGACTGAATCAACGTCAGTACTTTCTGTCATGATAGCCCCCATATTTATTACTGGATTGAGATCAAATTCTATTCATATTCCCCTCTCAATCTGGAAACAGGATGGCAAAATCATCAAAGCATGTGTACTTTTGAACTCCAGAGCAACCAGATGTTTCATAAACAGGGAGGCAGTCAGGTGACTGCAGTTACCAATCACTCAACTACACACACCAGTGCAAGTGTGGAATGCAGATGGCACTGAAAACCAATTGGAAACCATCAAATATATAATGAGAATTACATATAAGTTATGGGAGAGGATTCAGAAGAAGTGGGAGGAGATATCAGTTGAAGTATATCAGGGATTGATTGAAAGCATGCCTAGGAGGGTTGAGGCAGTGCTTAAAGCCAAAGGAGGTTATACCAAGTACTAATATTTGTCAAATACCCTAATATTTGTCAAATACCCTAATATTTGTCAAATACCCTAATATTTGTCAAATACCCTAATATTTGTCAAATACCCTAATATTTGTCAAATACCCTAATAATTGTCAAAAGATACAAAACTGTTACAATGATGTCTCTGGATTAAAATGGCCATATCTACATAGCCTCTGAGCCAAATCACATGACCCAGGAACCAAAATGTAGCCAAGGGCTAGTAGCCCCCACGCCTCCACCAACCATAAGCGAAATTCCCACACCCTCCATTACTACACCATGTATACTCCAAAAGTACCAAACATTGTAACAGTTTTGTACCTCACTGTATGCAGTTGCTGGAACCCAGAAACAAATATGCATCATGTCAGCAAGTATGACATTGGTGACCATTGTCAGTGTAGAACATCAAGTTGATGTTCTACACTGATGATGGTTTTGACCTGGACAATGACAGTGAGGGGTGATAGGAGTTTTCCAAGGAGCCATGAAGCTTGAGAGAGTCTTTGTTCATCTGCATGCAGTATTCACTGGCAAGAGTGCATTGGAGATCTTTGATGGCCTGTCATCTGGGGTGCATACTGGATTGAGAAGTCTCAATGTAATACATTTTATGTAAGTGGAATAAAATAATTTTGAAAATGCCTTTTATGCCTACCTGGCCCACATACACCATGCCTTGTGCAATCCCTTCCCAACTGAGTTTTACTTCAAGCAAGGATCACCCCTCAAGGTGCACTTCAACACCAAGGAGAAAAGATGTGAGCACAGGGTATTCAGCACACTGTTTGGCTTGAATTCTCCTGAGAAATGGAACAAGGCCACCAAGCTCATGGAACAATGGAAACTGCCATTAAGGACAAGGTAGATGAGTCCATGTTGCATGGTCACAAGGCAGACAAGACCAATAATCTCAATAGAAGAAGTCAGTGGAATCTCTATCTCTTGCTCAAAATGCGAGAGAACAGTAAGAATGTAGGGTGGTTTTTACAAGGGGATGTTCAAAAGGGCAAATTTTTCACCTAGTACTCCTGGTGGGAAAGCTTAATTAGGCATGGGTGGCTACACTGCCATTATTCCTAGTTAGGCTTGTTTACTCCATTCCGTCAACACCAGCAGTACATATTGCCCCAAATAGTGTACTTACCACTGCTTTAGAGGAGCCACAGAGGAATGCCTGTGTTGGCACAGCAGCTCAACAATGCTCAGCACAGTCTTCAGCTACTGGCCACTGCAACCATCTTTGCCAATGCCCTCCATACAATTTCCCACATCCTTGTCTCTGCCCATCCACCATCATCAATGTCATGCATGTTGTCCAGCACCTTCTTGGTACTGTGTTCCATTTTGCTCACTGTTCTAGACTTCTACCACCCCTTGTTGATCATTACCACATACCTACACCCCTTCCATTCTTTCACCTACATTCTATATTGCACCATCTCTGTGTCATTGTCTCCTGTCCCAATGTCAACAACAATGACTCACTGGATCACTAAACAAGTTAGTGGGCTTTCTAAGTCAATTGCAGTCCATGATATTTGCAGTCATGCCTGGTACACAATGGTGTTGAAAGCTGGGCATCAGGCAGAACATATGCACAAGATGGCTAAGTGTTGTGCTGCAGAACTTCAAGGTATTTTTTCTTATGGTTCTCATACCACTTGTGCTACTAACATATATTCATCAGCTCTGCCTGCTGAGGATCAAGAAGCTGTTGACCATATGTACGAAGATCAAGGAATGGCTGTTGATTATGATGAACCTGTCCCATTTACCACTGCAGACTCTGACAAAGAAAGTGATGACAACAATGATGATGACAATCTGGGAGACAAGTTGACTGGTTTAGCACATGAAGTGTCTGGATAATATGGTGTCAATGATCTCTAGCATTCTCTTAGTTAAAAAATACACCAGGCATCAACCAGACATTCATGATCATAGGAATTAGATTGAAGTTCAAATCGACCAGTGGAGTGTGCAAATGACCTGTCTGATTAATGCATACCTCAATTATTGTTCATATGACTCTGGGGACAGTTTTCCCTTTGCAGAGGAACCAGCTGAGGAGAATGAACAGCCTATGCAATATCCATCAGGTACTATTGTTGACATTGAGCTGGTAGACATTTTTCAATATATTTTTATTCCTAATGGAATGTTATCAGTCTTATTGTTTATACAGTGAGACAGAGGACAATGCTTGTTGCTCATCCAGAGCACCTTTATCCAAATGAGAACCTTATCTACCATGGATACCTTGGCTGTTGTTACAATTCTGGCATTACCCCCGGTCTTTTTCCTCCTACCGGCCACTGTCCCTCCCATCTAAGAACATCCTTGTGCTCACTTACAACCACAAACCCTCCTGAGACCGACAAGTCGTTCCTACTCCTCCTCTCACTGGGACC
>JBBPQP010001447.1:0-10243 GCA_038092555.1 Boletus subgraveolens | reverse complement strand
TCCTATTGGGAAACCCCCAAACACAGACCCAATTTCTCTCGGCCTCTCCCAGAACTCCTGGGAACCGAGGAAGAATACGAGATAGAAAAGATCATCAATCATCGCAGCACTCCCCGGAGAAGGCAGTACCTGGTACACTGGCGGGGATACCCAAACTTAGAATGGACATGGGAACCTGAATCCCATTTAGGAAACGCCAAGGCTGTCCTCTCGGAGTATAAAGAGAGGGTCGGACTCTAAAACCCCTCTCTCTCCAGAACCACCACCTTCGCCTATGCCTTTTCCCCATGTCCCCTCCATCCCTCTATCTGTCCGCCTCTCCTGTCTACCACCCACCGCTCATCACCTTCTCTATGTCGGCCTTCTTGAAAGATCTCAAACGTCAGAGACACTTGAGTTCCTCCCCTTCTTCGTGAGCAATGAAACGCTCTGCCATCTCGTCTGACAATACTGCCTTTACACAACCCTTCAATCCCTTCTCCCCTGGGCCTTTAGGGTCCAGACAAGTCTCACTTCCTTCTTGGGCCCTGGACTCGTCAACGCTTGAGACTCCCCCGCCCCCATCCTTGCCATCGAGCAAACCGTGCTCGAACTCCGCAACAACACCCTTGACCACCTGCACATCGCAGGAATTAACCTCTGTATCGCCCTCCTTCCCTTTGGAGATATATCCATTATTCTCAATCCCATCATCTCCGCCCTCCCCCAAGCGGAGCGGGAACGATACTATGACAACACCCCTGATCCTTCCTTCCCTATCTGCCCTCCCAGATATGATTCTTCCTCCCCAACCGACACTCTTGTTGGATCAGACCACTCCTCCTCTCGATCCTGCTCTCAAGAGTCTATTCAACGATGTCGTGAACACATCCTACTCTCTCCCCGAGAGACCTCTTCCCCCTCCTCCCCCGTATCCGGAGCCATTCCCCCCCGACCTGTCTCTGCCCCTCGCTGTCTCATCAGATGTGCCCACCATATCCTTTTCTCGGCAAGCCTTCCATCGTGGCCCCCACGCCACCTTTCCTCCCCACTGGGAGACCTATCAGTCGTCCGCCCATCCCTCCATGTCAATGTTCCTAGCGGGACCAGTGACCAGCTGGGAGCCATTAGATTGGATCCCAGTAGCCCAACTCCAGCCTTGGATGATCCTTCCCCACCCAATGTGGGCCCCGTACCCCGTCTACCCACTCCCCATCCCAATGCCCCTGATGTATCCCTGGAGTGCTTGGAGCACACCCAGTGCTTCGAATGTAAACAGCTCAGGCATCTTCAGAAGGACTGCGCCTGGTACCAGTGCCGCTTTTGCTGGGTTGTCGCCCCTGGACATCTCATGTCCCACTGCCCCAGCTGACGTTGCACCAGATGCTACACCCATGACCACTTATTCCACACCTGCCCCCATGACATCCCCAATCCCACATGGGACCTTACCGACTATGAGATCAACGAGGGAGACTGCAGTGGATAAATTATCTGAGATGGAACTTCAGATCAACGAAGGGGGTAATGTTACGATTATGGAGGAGACCCCTAACCAATTTCCTTCTACGTCTCCTCCTCCTTGTCCACTGACTCCAAACCCCTTGTCAGTTACCCCACCTCACCATCTCGACCACCCTGGAACCTCTCTATTCTCCTCCCTCTTCTCCAACCTAAGGGACTACAACATCCCTACCTCCACGTGGGCTGACCTCTTGGACGAGTCTCTCTTCGAGGCTTAGACCATCTGGCGGACATCTCCGACTTCTCCCCCTTTCTTCACTGCCTCCGGCTGTTCCCTCTCTTCACCGCCTTCGACAGTTCCCATTTTCCTTATGACTCATTTGGACTCACTGCCTTCGGCAGTTTCCTTCCTCTTCTATGACTCATACTTACATATTATGACTCGTCCAGACACTGCCTCCTCCACGGCCTCTCTCATGGCTGTGTGTTTCCCCTTTCTTCCTGACCGTTTATCTCACGTGCCTCGCGACGCGACGCATCTCTTACCATATATATACTTCGGACTCCGATACCTGCCCTAGAGTCCTCACTATATATATTAGGGCGCCGCCTGTACTCTCTTCTTTCCTTAACCTTAATCTACACTATTTTGTGTGGACTTCTGTTCCTCGAGATTCCCTCCCTCATGCCTCGCCTCACCGCTGTCTCATCCTCCACTCTTCCAACTCTGAGCCAGTCTCAGTACTGCTAGCTTTGTGCTAGGCCATTCACACTTAACTCCTTACGGAGGTGCCCAAGTGTAGGAACGAGGTCCCGACTTAACTCCTTCCAGGAGAGGGCAAGTCAGTGTTACACAAACGTGTACCATTGTTACAGGTTGTAACAGGTGTGATGAGGGGCACGTGGCATGGACAGTCAGCTTCAGAGAGAGAACAGGGAGGAGTGACAGAGCATGAATTGTTGGCTTTGGAGAGAAAACAGGGAGAAGAGACAGAGGGAGTACATGAGATGGCTGTGGATGATTGGCTTCAAAGAGAGAACAGGGAAGAAAGATAGAGGGAGTACATGAGGTGGGCATGATGAGGGGCACATGATATGGACAGTCAGCTTTGGAGAGAGAACAGGAAGGAGTGATGGAGTGTGGATGGTTGGCTTTGGAGAGAGAACAGGAAGGAGAGACAGAGGGAGTACATGAGATGGGTGTGGATGATCAGCTTTGGAGAGAGAACAGAGAGGAGAGATGGAGGGAGTACATGAGGCAGGCATGGACAGTTGGCTTCAGAGAGAGAACAGGGAGGAGAGATGGAGAGAGTATATGAGGTTGGCATGGATGGTCAGCTTCAAAGAGAAAACAGGGAGGAGAGACAAAGGGAATAGATGAAGTGGATGTGATGGGGTCAAATTGAGTGGAGAATCAGTGGTGGTGCATTTGGCCTTGAGTAGCCTGTCATTGGTGTTGTGTGCATTGGAAGATGAACATGAGAGCTTGAAGACCATACATAGCACCAATCATGATGAGCGAGATGGCAGGAATAGTTGATCCCTTGCCAACAACCAAAATGATCAAGTAAATGATCAATTTTACAAGATGTATGAGCGACACATACACAGCAAAACCAACACCATATACTCACATAAGCCATGATGATGGGTTAAATCAATGTTGACACCAAATCCATCATGATAATAAATCTCATTGAAAAACTGCAGAAACTGCAAAGTTGGTCCAAGGATATAATTTCCCAAGTTGTGGATTGCCAAGTTGATCCAACCATGCTGGTGTGAAAGCAAAATATTCCCATCATCCAGCATAACTGTATATGTGTGGGCATCTTGAACGTGAAGGAACCTAAGACATGAGATGAGTGACTAGAGTAGCTGTCAGCAATCTACAAAGAGATCTAGGAGTGGATGCATATCTCAGCCTCTGGATGAAACCAGCTGAGGATGTCCACCCTGTCAACGAGCAATGTGAACTACAAGTCACATGCTATGCCAAACAGACAACAACAACACTTGGTGACACGCTGCAATATAACAAATATGAGAGGACAATGTATAGTATCAAGATGAAGTGCAAGATAAGGTATTGGTGATGCAATATCAACGTATGAGTGAGTCCAACACACCCCCTCAGCATGACACCAAAGACAGAGTGATACGCTGGCTGACAAAGATGTGCCGCTCAAGGGATTTCGTCAAAATGTCTGTCATGTTCTGGTATGTGGGGGTCCAATGAAGCTTGAAGATGCCACCTGCAACATGCTCATGAATGAAGTGGAAGCAAGTGTGGATGTGCCTCACATTGGAGCGATTGCTGGGCATAACAGCAAGAGAAATCACCACAGTGTTGTTGGCATGAATGCAAAGAGGGAGTGCAAGTGATTGATGTAGGGAATGAAGGAACGACCGCAACCAGAGTCCCTCCTGAGCACAGGCTGAAAGGGCCATGTACTCAGCCTTAGTGGTGGAGAGTGCATGGGTGGTTTGCTTCTTTGAGGCATGTGTGACTGGTCCACCATAAAAGTACCATACATATCCAGATACAGAGAGCCGATCTGAAGGGCAGGCTGCCCAGTCTGAATTGGTGAAAGCATGAGGGGTGAGATCAACCTTTGGGTTGCTGAAGTGAAGATGAAGTGACTGAGTCCCACACAAGTACCGAACAACCTGCTTCACAGCTGCAAAGTGCCGAGACTCTGGATGGGCACACTGCTGAGCAAGATGTTGAATGGCGAATGCAATGTCCGGCTGAGTGCAGGTTGAGAGATAAATCAGTTCACCAATGATCTTGCGGTATGCATGCTCCAAGTTTGTGACCTCAGGAAACATGTCATCATCATGACCAAATGAGTGGTGAGGGTCCATAGGGGTGGACACAGTATTCCCCTCCTGAAGTCCATACTCGTCACAAAGATAGTGAATGTAAGCCTCCTGGTGGATCCACATCTCACGTGTGGTGTGATTCCTGGTGATCTTGATGCTGAGATACATGGACACTGGCCCCATGTCGCTAATCCTGAACCTCTTCTTGATTTGCCCCTTCACCCAGTCGAGAAAGACACAATTGTTGCTGCCACCAAGCCCATCGTCGACATGCCAAGTGATGATGCAGGTTATTCTACGACCGTCAGGAAGATGGCAAACGTAAATGAAGACAGCTAAGTCCACCTTACTCTTGTGAAACCCAAGTGTGAGTAGCACAGAGCACAAGAGCTCGTACCAGTCCAACACAGCCTGCTTTAGACCGTAAATGAACGAGAGCAGGTGACAAGCCAGGAGAGTCCCTGCTGCACTGTACTGCTCGAACTCTCTTGGCTGTTTCATGTAAATATCCTCCTTCAACCTCCCGTGCAAGAAGGCACGCTTTGCATCAAAACAGTCCAATTCCCAGTCCAGCATGGCCACTAAGGCAATGAGCATCTTGATGGAAGCCTGGTGTGCAACCGGTGCATACGTCTGATGGAAGTTGACCCCTGGGACCTGCGAAAACCCCTGAATGACCAGCCTGGCCTTGAAACATACTCCTCCCTTCTGGTCATTGGTTTTGAACTCAAATACCCGATGATTTCCTACCAGCCTCCAACCCAGAGGTGGCTCCACCAGCTCCCAGACCTTCATTTCCTCCATCAGTCCAAGTTCGGTCTTCATCACTGCAAGCCAACTCTCCCGGTCAGAGTGCTTGATCACCTCATCATATGTAGCAGGGGGAATAGCCATGTCATAGCCAGGGTCTGCAGGATTCCTGCGCCTGTCGCTCCAAATGGAGAGGTTGGCCTGCTCAGTGACAATGAGACTGACCAACCCCACAGGTACCATGTCTGCATGATCATCATCAGCATGCAAGGCATCTGCCGCCTCTGCAACAGCTGTGTGCACCACCCCCTCATCAGTGGAACCATCATGAAGCAACAATCCAGCTCGTGCTGCATGAGTTGCCTCCAAGCACTCACGCTGGCGATGCACCTCAGCTGCATACTCTGCCCCCTTCTCAGTGGCAACACGGTTGCGCATGGAGCAGCACAGCTCTGGTGCAGATTCCTGTGGAACATGATCATGGGAAGCAGAAGTGGGGAGGGGTGTCTCACTCTCCATGGGAGTACTCACTGGGGATGATACCTCCCCATCAGAAACACCCCCTGAGCCTAAGGGTGACCCAACATCAGCTGAGGGTGAAGTAGTGGGGAGCAGGGCCGGTCGGATATGCAGGGCCTTAGACCCATCCTGTGGGCAAAGGACAGACTCCTCATCAAAAATGACATCACAAGCATTGAAGAACGATCCAGTTCGGATGTCCCGCAAGCGCCAGCCCTTGACCCCATTAGGATACCCAAGAAAGAGTGTCTCATGGGAATAAGGGCCGTTCTTGACGTGTAGCTCAACTGGTATGTGGGCAAAGCACCTGGCACCAAAGATGTGAAGGTGCGACAGATCTGGTTGCTTCCCATGCAAAGCCTTGAATGAGGTCTTCATATCAGGCAGAGTGTGCAAGGGGGAAAGATTCCACACGTAGGCCACATACAGGACAGCCTCTCCATAGTACCCTGCAGACAAGTGGGCCTGAGTGAGGAGCACCAATGCCTGACCCTCCAAGGTATGAATCGCCTGCTCAGCATGCCCATTCTGCTGGTGCGCATACACCACAGACCTTCTGTGCTCAATCCCACGCTCCTGGAGGTGTTGCTCAAATTTGTCACTGATGTACTTGCCCCCGTTGTCACTCTGCAATGCTGCAATCTGCTGGCCAAACTTGTTCTCCCAGCATGCCTGAATTATCTTCCAAGCCTTCAAGGCTTGATTCCTCGTCACCAAGAGCTGGACATTGAGTATATGCATGTGATCATCAAGGAAGATGATGAAGTACCGCTTCCCATGCAACGTTGCTGTGGGAAAAGGTCCACAAATGTCCATGTGAATAAGCTCAAGAAAATGAGACGTTGGAAGAGTCAGCAAGGGTGGAAAAGGACGATGAGGGTGCTTGGCAACAATACAAGAATCACAGTGGGACTGAAATGAGGGAGTGTCAAGGTTAACACCAGTGACCACAGTGGAAATAATCTTGGCAAGGTCTCCACCGAGGTGGCCCAGGCGAGCATGCCAGACATCCCATGTCCACCTACTCAGGGTGAAAGCCACAAAGGGAGCATGAATCCCACTAGGGACAGGTGGGTGAAGGAACTCGATGGATAGTTGACAGAGGTTGTGCCACATGGGGATGTCACCCAGATGTTCACCCAAATAGTGAAGCTCACAGCGGCCCAGGTTTTCCTTGAAACACTGTAAAACTGCTATAAGGCCTCCTGGGAGGAAGTTCCTCCAGTCGGGTTAGTAGCAAAAGAAAGTATATAAGAAGGGGATGAATAGTTTGACCCTAAAAGGATTCAAAGAAGAGCGGCAACAAAGAAAAGGATAATGTTGTGGCTTACTAGACCCAATATTAGAGATTCTGGACGTATTCTGGAAATAAATGTAGTATCAGATTGATCAGATCGGCGGCAGAGGTGTTTGGGATGCGGCATTGAGGACGGTGTGAACGTGTTGAGAACTCAGAACAAGCACTTTTAGAAGAACAGCACTGAGAATCAGGAAAAGATGGATTACAAGTCCTAAGTAAGGCGCTTTATAGTCCAGAGTTACCTGGGCATAAGCATTGATATAACTAAAAAGAGGATACATAAAAGAATAGAAGGTAAACATGAAAGTATACATTGTAGGGAGGGAAACCTGAGGGCAGAACCAAGATATAACGCCAAAAGCAGGTAGGAAAGCTATAAAAGGGGTGTGGACTGTTTGAAATGGAGTCCGAAGTAAATATCAAGATGAAGTGGAAGTTCTGAATGTCGGAGGAGCGCCGGACCATAGAGAAAAGACTCCTGTGTGCGCTCAGGTAATGTAGGATCTCTACAATGCAATTCCCAGCCTGCTGCTATCATCCTCCCCACAGAGAGCAGGTCCACCATGGCTCCAGGGGCATGGAGGCAGTTCCCGAGACGCAAATGAAACCTCTGCCCGCCAAGTGAGAGTAATGCCACATACTCTCCATGTCTCTCCATCTCGAGCGTCCCATGGTTCGCAGTTCTCATCCGCACACTACAATCAGATGTGTATGACCAGAAATAGCTGCAGTCATGAATTAAGTGGCTGGTGGCTCCTGAGTCAAGAATGGTCGCCACAATTGCATTGGAGAAACCCGCAATCTCAGTGACCCCAAGAGAATCCAGACTGAGGCTTCCAATGGCCGCACAGGAGAGCTCACAGAAGTGCTTGTTGCCAGGAGGAGCACTCACAACAATTGCCGCCATTCCGGCAGTGGATGTAGTGGGTGTAGCACTGGATTGGGGAGTACAGCAGCTGCTTTCAGCTGCTGTCACAGCGAGAGGTACAGTTGCATTCCCTGCACTCTTGTCCTTCTTCTCTCGCTTGGCTTTCTGCCAAGGCACCTGACCCTCCATACCACCCCCTGCCCCATAGCAATGTGGATGATCATGATCAAAGCGCTTACAAGCTGCGCATGCTGGTGTGGTGCAGTAGGTCCTGGTAGGGTTGTTCTTGGTTTTGCACAAACCAGTCTCAGGGTTAATATTGGCAGCACCAGTGTTCTGTGCCATGTTCACATACTCTGATCCAGGGCCAGGAAGACCCAATTCCTGCAACATCTGGGTGGCTTCACTAACGATGGTTGAAGCTGCATCTTGGAAGGTGTAGGGTCAAACCTGTGCCGCTGTCCACATGAGCGCAAGGAATGGGTTTGTGGAGCTAAACCTATGTGTGCTGCTAGCTCCCTGAGTGGTGTCAGGTGCAGAGGTCGTGCGCAGATGCGTGCTAAAGTCCCCACTTGCACTTACTGCCGTCTCATAATCCTGCAAAGCCTGCACATTGTGCTGCATCTCCAGCTCAATAGTCTTCCGGACTAACAGCCATAACCCAGTTGATGGGAGTCCCCGTAACAATGCATAGATGGAATCTCCATCTGTGGGTCTGATCCCCATCTGTGCGAGTCACTTGTTTGCCGCAATGTGGGCTGCCACATATTTTTCTGTGTCTGTGGCACCTTTCATTTTGAGGCTCGCAATTTGACTTTGGATGGTGAACTGGAGCAAGATATCACTGTGGTTGTAGAGGTTTCCCAGCAGCATCCAGACTTCCTGAGCAGTAATTGACACATTGTCTGAAATGAGGGATAACATGGTGGAGCTGACTTTTCAGAGGATGATGGATTTTGCAAGCCCATCATTCTTAATCCAAGCTTGCATATCTTCCTTCTCAAGCAAACTGGGTGTGCTTGGAAAAAGTGGTTGTGGCATTTCCACCATGAATTTGATGATATCTGCAGGGTCTGTCCCATTGCTGATGTGATTATATGTAAACACCTTCACCCAATAGCAGATGCTCCATCTGATGTCACCACTCATAATAATTCTCTGTTCCTGTTAATTCTGGAATGTTCTCAAATTTGCCCATGATCTGTTGTGTGTGACATGTGAAATTCCTCTGAGCTCCTGATCACTCAGTATAAACTTGATTTGAATCTTTTGGTCCTTTCTGGGTCAAGCTGCCTAATGGGCGAGCTCAGGGCTCATAACCTGAAGGAACCTAAGATACAAGATGAGTGACTCAGCCTCTGGATGAAACCAGCTAAGATTGCTAGCTACCTAAGACACAAGATGAGTGACTAGAGTAGCTGTCAGCAATCTACAAAGAGATCTAAGGGTGAATGCATACCTCAGCCTCTGGATGAAACCAGCTGAGGATGTCCACCCTGTCAACGAGCAATGTGAACTACAAGTCACACGCTATGCCAAACAGACAACAACAACACTTGGTGACACACTGCAATATAACAAATATGAGAGGATAATGTATAGTATCAAGATGAAGTGCAAGATAAGGTATTGGTGATGCAATATCAACATATGAGTGAGTCCAACAGAACAGATGCATGTAATCATTGGAAGGGAATCCTGGGGATGTGTAGGGAGCATATGGGTTGCCTTGTTGGTTATTTGTTGTTGTAGAAATCTCTACATTTGGAGTGGAGAGGTGTTGGCTATTGTGGGATGACACTGTGCCTGGGAAGATGCTCAGTTGAATGGATACATATAGTTGTCAGAAGAGAGTCTAAGTCCTGGGGATGCATAGGGAGCATATGGGTTGCCTCAGGGTGCTTGTATTCATCATCATAGAAATCTCCATGTTGGAGTGGAGAGGCATTGGCTATGAGTGGGATGTATACCTGGGAAGACACTTACAGTGGCTCAAAAAAGTGTCCCAATGTTTGCATGTTTTACACTAAAATGACCCAAAATGCAATAACCCCTAATCCGTACCCTAGAATGAGTAGTGTATGAATTGAAGTATGTACTCTTGGCGTTCTATGGATCCAGGAATCAAGGGATTTGAGTCAGACCCAAGAGAATGGCAGTCATTCCAAAATGATGACTCATTGGGACACTTTTTTGACCTTTAGTTTTGATTACATATATTAGATCCTGGCATGCTATTGAATGATTACATACATTTGGTAAGGGTCATATTATGTCACCATTATGTAATTCAGTATAAGACAGCATATAGAAACCCCACTATCCAATGTTAATTATCTCAAAATCCATTTTTATCTTCTTAAGATATAATATTGTTTTTCTCTTTTTTCATAGGCTTTCCTCTGAGAACATTTGTTCTCAAACTGGTCTAGGGAGGTCTATAGTGTGTTAGGTTCATCAGGAAATACAACCACATAAGACTGGGCTTTGTAGTCACTGCTATTCAAAACTTGCCCATAGTAGCAAGTAGGTTATTG
>JBBPQP010001446.1:0-10243 GCA_038092555.1 Boletus subgraveolens | reverse complement strand
TAAATACCCTGTCAATATCAAAGGTGCAAAACTGTTGCAATGGTATTACTGTTTTGAAATGGCCATATCTCCACAGCCACTGGGCCAAATCACATGACCCCAGGGGCAAAGCTGTAGCCAAGTGGTTTGTCTTTGTTTGTTTCCACCGAAGCTAAGCGAAATTCCCACAGGTGTTGGTGGTGTGCTTTGCGCACCACATCAGGGTTAAACATTGCAACGGTTTTGGAGGTTACTGTATATACTAGTTCAAGCCACTGTGCACATTTGACAAAGATGTCAAGATGTTCTGCTTTGGACATTCAACATGTAATCATCTACCAAATGCAGCAGTTGTCCCAGCCACTTATCTTGTCCAACCTTGTCACCTAGTCCCCAGGTTCCCAGGTGGAGCTGTGGACCCTTGCTGGATCCATGGGGATGTCATGACAGCCACTAACTCTTTCTACTTAAACATGTATATTAATTTATGAACATTTGAACAGTACCAAGTTTATTGTGACAACTAACTGTGGCATGCTGAACTAGGAACAACATTTATCAATGATATTAGAGCCATTTATACCTTATTTACCATAAAGCTTGATATTGCTGGGTCAAGTACACCATGCTTCACCACTGTAATGGAGAGACTGCTACAGTAGTCAACATAGAACATTTTGATGGCCAGTGTGCCTACACACATGGTATTATACAGCTGAAAGGCTACTATGGAGAATGTAGCTGACCAAATGTCTTTGCTGATGACATGGCTTGATGTTGGCTATGTAATATGCCAAGCATTATGGTAAAATTTCCTTTTTCCTGATGGAACAAGTATGGATCTGGTGGTCTTTGCTGACCATGGTGGGTGGTCCATCTATGAGCACATTGAATCCCATTATTCACACTTGAATATGAAAGATGTCTATATATTGTACATGATCCAATACACAAGTCCAAATCCAAGATATTTCTGCCTACCCAAAGCAAAAAAAAAACCTTCATTTCCCCTCAAATCCCAGGCAATGATATTCTCAAGCTGTCACAGATTGCCACCAAATAAGTGATGTGCCAGCCTGGCCAAAAGTCAAGCTGAGCCCTGGGCCCTACCAAGCCCCAAATGGGAGCCCAGCCTGGCTTGAAGCTCCAGCTTTTGTGTGCAAGGTGAGTCAGTAAGGCCAGGATGAGGATGAGAGATGAATGGCACAAGTATTGCATTGTTCATTGTTGTTGTTGTTAGTTGGGAGTGAGGGTGAGGTGTTAGCATCATAGATGAACATATGAATACAAATGGTTGTGTTTGTGTTTGCATTTGTTTGTGCAGGGCTTGAGGACAGGCCTGACATATCACTAACTAATGGTGATGACAAAATGAAGGGGTGATGTGTGGCAAAGGGATGGCAGCGAGACAGTGAGATGAGGGGGTGAGGGCAAGGACAGTGAGAATGACATGAGAGGTCTAAACATGAACATGAACAGCAATGTTCATGTTTGTATTTGTTTGCATTTGAGTTTGAGGTGAGTGTGAGCATTATTGACACTGATGGTATGTGAGGATGAGGATGAAGTCTAAACATGAACACAAACAAATACAAATACAAATGGCAACATTTGTGTTTGTATTTGTTTGCATTTGAGTTTGAGGTGAGGGTGAGGGCAAGTGTCATTGATGCTGATGGTGCACAAAGACAAGGACAAAAATGAGGCAAGAACAGGACCCATGACACAACATGCATGATTGTGTGTGTTGTGTTATTGCTCCTGCAGGATGAGGGGGGGATGAAGACAAGGCAGCAATAATAACAGCAATGATGATGACAAGGGGGTGATGAGCAAGGATAAGGGCAAAGAGTGATGAGGGTGAGGGGAGAATGGGGAGAAGGGTGATGGTGATACAAGGCAGGGATATGAGAAAGCAAGGATGTGAGATGAGAGGGGGATGGTGAGATGAAGGCAAGGGAATGAGGTCAAGGGTGTTGGATAATGAGGTCAAGGACAAGGATGTCAGGTGACAAAGACAAAAGGAGGATGAGAATATCAGGTGAGGGTGAGGGTGAGAGCATAAGGGCAAGGGTGAGGACAAGGCTCAAGGGTAACAAGGGTGAGGGCAAATGGTGAGGATGAGAGGAACAACAGCACAACATGTGCAATTGTGCATGCTGTGCTGTCGTTCTGCTGTCCCCACAGGGAAACTGGGAAAGGGTGAGAGAGGGTGCTCCCATGGGGCAAGGTGTTATGATTACAACCAGTAATTGTTGCAATGGTACATGAAGTGTAACCCCCTTGTGATGTTCTTTTGAACTTCTGGTGAAGGCTTAATAAATGCCTACAACAGTGAGGATGGAAGCAACTAGGAAGAGGATCCCTAGTAGGACAACAATGAGTAGGCCCAAGTAGATGAGATGAGATGACCTTGATCTAGGTAGAGACTGCAATAGCCTGAGATGACAGTGAAGAAGTTGGGTTCTCTGCACTGGTGTTAAGAAATGAGAGATGATCCTATATTAGTGAAACATGGTCATTGAGGGAGAAGACTAGAGTTCTTCAAAGAAGAAAGAACGAGGGGAGGGTGAAGGCAAGAGCAAGCAGGAGGAGACTGCAGGGAACAGATGATGATAACCACAAGAGTATACCATAAGGTAGACACTTGGAGTGTAGATCAGGGTTAGAGAGAGAGAGGTGTTAGAGCAGAGCTCTAACTTATATACCCCAGCCATAAGGGCTTTAGGGCCAGTATATCCTAATCCAGCAATAACCAAGTATGGTAAGTATCCATCTGAATGGGGAAGCTTGGTATCAGTCTGGTAAGGTAAAAGACAGGAAAGGAAGGTGGGAACTTCTGTGGGAAGGTCATGAATATGAAAGTATATTGTGTTACAACCAGTGTAACAATGGTACATGTTCGTGAATGTGTTGTCTTGTTCCTACCCTAGGTTGACTCCAAAGGAGTTAAGGGTGAATGGCTTGACCGAAGTCAACAGTACTAGGACTGGCCCAGAGTTGGTAGAGGGGAGAATGAGGCAGAGAGGAGGCAAGGCATGAGGGAGGGGATCTTGAGGAATGAGTTGACTACACAAAGAAGTATATATCAAGGTTAAGGGAAGAGAAAGGTACAAGCGGCACTCTAATATATATAGTACAGTACTTTAGGGCAGGAGTTGGAGCCCTAAAGATAAGTATGGAAATGGCACATCGCATTGCATAGCATGTGAGGTAAACATAGTGGGAGGAAAAGGGAAATGCATAGCCTGTGAGAAAAGGCTATGTAGGAGGACAGTGTTTGTGCAAGTCAGAGAGAGTAAAGTAAGAGTCATAGAGGAACAGAGAGGAAGGTCCCAAAGGTGGTGAGAGAGAAAGTTCCCAGAGGTGATGAGGCACAGCCCTATCCCTCGAAGAGGGGCTCATCTAAGAGGTTGGCCCAGGTAGAGGTGGGGATCTGATAGTCTTGGATATTGTGGAAGATCTTGGTGAAGAGGGAAGAACTAGGGTGGTTGAGATGGGAGGGGGGTGTAATCAATGAAGGGATAGGAGTTGGGAGATGACAAGGAGGAGGAGAATGAGAAAACAGGTATGGGGCTTCCTCAACTGTAACACATTGTGGGAATCATTGTGGTGCAATGTGTCATGATGGCACATAAGTGATCAGATGACTGGAGTGAGGTTGTGTCACAACACAAAAAGAGGGGCAATGTTGGAATAGTCCAAGGGGATGATCCAGGGAAGATCTGGGGAAGATCCTGGATTGGGTAACACAGGAGGACAGCTGTGTGTAGAAGGCACTGTGAGAGGGCAGTGTAGTGGGGCTGTCAGAGTAGTCTGAGGGGATGATCCAGGAAAGATCTGGGAAAGATCCTGGATTGGGTAGCACAGGAGGATGGCTGTGTGTAGAAGACACTATGGGAGGGCAGTGTGATGGGGCAGTGTGTACTGCTTGATGCAAAATGCATTGTGTCAGGTATAAAAAAGCATGAGGATGTGCAAGTCCAGTGACGGGAGTGGTCATGTGATGGGCACAAGGTTGTGGGAAGAGAAAAAAGACTGGGAGTGTGCCAAAACTATAACACAAGGACAAGGGTGCTGGATGAGGGCATTGGATGAGGGTAAGGATGAGGCAGAAGTGGTTGTGCACATTGTGCTGTTGCCTCTGCATACTAGAGGGGGGGCAAGAGCAAGGGTGGGTGAGGATGAGGGTTTGGGCAAAGAAAATAGGGCTTAGTGGCAAGATTCAAGCTGTGACTTACCTTATTTGGGCACCACTTGAGTGTAAACACAAATGTAACTGGTCTGTACAAATACATCATTCATTTATTGAAAATATTTACAAGTAGACTATATTCTTTATTTTGTATATAGAGCTCCAGCCCAAGCCCCAGGCTCATAGCTTACCAGAAGTGAAGCCAAGCTTCAGGCCCGTGCAAGCCCTAGTGTAAAGCCTGGCTGGGCCTGGCCTAAGTAGGCTTGGCTTGACCCAGCTGGGGGCTTGAGGCTGGGCCTGGCACATCACTACACCAAATTTAACTCATGCCAAGTGAGATGGCATTGGTTGATCTAGCACAAACAAATGATGCCAACCTGGCAGACACATGTATGCATTGGGCAGTGCCATGATGGTGCACATCATCCCAGAATGAGTAAACATTGGGAATAGGGTATGTCTGCCACTCATTATGTTGCAGTGCATGCTCAATGAAGCTAGGTGTCAGTCATCCATCAGAAATTGTCTGTATCTTAAGACAGGCAGCACAAAAAGAACCCACCTGCAGTGAGAGAGATATGCATTGTGCTCATCATTCCTTGATGAAGCATCATGTTGATCAAGGATTGTTATCTCCAAGCACCCAATCTGTCTTTGTAATTGTGAATGTTGGTTGCTGGAATTCCTGGTTCAGGTATGGAGGGATGTATATGTACATACCTTGATCTGCATTTTCTCTGGGTAGACATATAACCTGTTGGGGTAGTACATCTCTGGATCTGAGCCAAGACCAACACAACTGTCAGGGAGAGATGTCACCTTGGATTATGTTGCCAAGGATCAAGAAATGTTGACCAATGAGCTTTGATGGGTTGTATAGGAGTGCATTGGGGTTGGGGGTACTCAACAGTCTGAATCCAGTGAATCCTTGGTAAGCACTGTTCAGGATCATGCATGTCCTGGAAGTAAAATTTTGTTAGCCTCATGCATGACACATGTCTTGGCTGTTCATGTCAACACTGGCTTATTTGTCTGGAAGCATAACCATACACCACATCACTCTCTTTGATGGCTATACACAAATTGACCATCCCTATCAGTTCAAGGTCATCTTCCCCATTATCTTTGACCCCATCAACCTTGACATGACCCCATCACCCTCAACATGGCAGTATTTGAGGGTGGTTCCACCAGCAGCTTGGTCTCAAGTTTTTTTGGGGGGATATTTGTCTATACTGTCACAACCATGGCCTGTGCAAGGCTTCTTTGTGTGAAGGTGACTGTCCTCACTTCTTTGATGAGACTGAAACTAATTTGTCTTTGAGGGCAGCTCTAGCTTTATCTGTCAACTTGGTGACTTGGTTTGTTGTGGTGGAGGAAGTATTTGGGTTGGATGGTTGATGATGATTCAAGCAGTGTCTATTTCAACTGGGTTTGTACATAGGCAAAGTTTAGCAGTGTCTCATTTTTTAAGATTTGTGATGCATTGCATAGTCTTAGTACTGTGTTAGACATGGATCTCAATATGTCACAGGTCAGAGACAAATAGCCATAAATACCCACCCATATTTATGTGATTGCCATATATTACTCTTTGTCTGGCTGGGCCTGTCCATTTGTATACTATTATACATATGAGAAGTCATCCTTGGACCTGTCTCAAAGTAGTTGCATGTGACATGGTATTGTCAACCCAGGTGGCTGTGTTTTTTGGAAAATGTGATGACATGGGCTTGTGATTCTACTATTTCAAGAGATAAAACAAGGTAGTGGACCAAAGAGATCAAAGGGGGAGAAGAATCAATCTGGGGTGTAAAATTACACAACTTCCAGTGTCTCTTTAATGCTTGCATTTCTGGCCTGCATATCATCTCATTGTCTGACATCCAATTTGCCTAACATTCAAAAAAAAAAAAAAAAGCAAATTCTACAAGCCATGGCATTTAGACTACATATATCATGAGATGAAGTTAGTACAGCCTGTATGTAAAAACCATGTTGATTCACTACTTACAAATAGGGTGGTGCAAGATCACATCCATAACAAGCTTCACCCTTTCCTCTTCATTGTTGGTAGTGGAGTATTTGACAAGAACCTCGTTAAGTTCCTTGGACACCTGAGCAGATATTCCAGATGTTTTATACTTTTGTATGGCCATGGACAGGGGGTCTTCAGAATTGTTTTTGACAAGAGTGAAGGAATACTGAAGAATCAGCAGAAGATCTATTGGCAAAGATTTAAAAGCTGTCTGAATCCAAAATTGATTGATCTACCAATGCCATCTTGAAGGATCCTTTCCCATGAGTCAGCTTTGTTCTCAGTCTAAAATATATATAAAATTGGTATAATAAATATATGCCCATTGATATACATGCCATGGATTTTGCCTCTTTTTTTGAAATAGAAACCTAAAATTATAGAATTATTTTAGCCAGTATATAGGACTACAAAATTACAAAAAATTTACAGGGTGAGATTGAGGCTGGGTGACAATCTGAACAGTATTAGCTGTGATATATGGATGTTGAGGGCAAAACTGACAGTCTGTTTGGGTTCTAAATAGAAACATAAATATTATAACATAAATAACTTACCCTCTGAATGTCAACAAAGCAAAGATGTAAATAATACAAAACAATTGCATAACAAACTGAACTTACATCCTATAGGAGTAGAGATTCATAACTACATGATTCATAAAGGTAGCAAAATAGTACATACCAGCTAGGCACATTATAACACAAGAAATAATAGAATTAGGCCAGAGTTGAGAAAGTGGAACATAAAACTTGATCAGCACAATGCAAATTGATATGGTACATATATCAGGTTACTTACATTCTGTTGTAAAGAACATATTGCAAGTAGGCATATTTAGTGATGTCCACAATGTCAATGCATATTAAATGATTTACCATCTAAAAAGAAAAGTGGTAGGAGAATTAGTTCCAACAAATACATCACCTTGGCATAATTTTAATTTGGACCACATACATGCTATTGATAGATACATAAGTGGTAAAAATGTGAATTAATGTTACATTTGTGGGAGCCATACACAAGCACTTACAAACTTTAGTGGAAAAGTCATGGCAATAGAAATGATGATGAAGAATAAGTAGTATTCTCATGTGAAATCCACATTGGATTACTTACTTTCTATTGATGGCAGAGTAGCAGGAGGCATATTGATCAGCAGCATTCTCATTTCAGATCCACATCAGACCACTTACTCCCTATCAATAGGAAAGCAGCAGGAGACACTCTGATCAGCAGCATTCACATTTCAGATCCACATCAGACCACTTACTTCCTATCAATAGAAAAGCAGCAGGAGGCATGGTGATGAGCAGCATTCTTGTTTCAGATTCACATCAGACCACTTACTTTCTATCAATAGAAAAGCAGCAGAAGGCACACTGATTAGCAGCATTCTTATTTCAGATCCACATCAGACCACTTACATACTATTAATAGGAAAGCAGCAGGAGCCATGCTAATCAGCAGTGTTCTCATTTCAGAGCCACATCAGACCACTTACCCACTATCAATAGGAAAGCAGCAGGAGCCATGCTGATCAACAATATTCCCATTTCAGATCCACATGAGACCACTTACTCTCTATCAATAGGAAAGCAGCAGGAGGCATGCTGATGAGCAGCATTCACATTTCAGATCCACATCAGACCACTTACATGCTATCAATGGGAAAGCAGCAGGAGGCATGCTGGTCAGCAGCATTCACATTTCAGATCCACATCAGACCACTTACTTGCTATCAATAGGAAAGAAGCAGGAGGCATGCTAATCAGCAGTGTTCTCATTTCAAATTCACATCAGACCACTTACTAGCTATCAATAGAAAAGCAGCAGGAGGCATGCTTATTAGCAGCATTCCCATTTTAGATCCACATCAGACCACTTACCCACTATCAATAGGAAAGCAGCAGGAGACATGCTAATCAGCAACATTCTCATTTCAGATCCACATCAGACCACTTACATACTATTAATAGGAAAGCAGCAGGAGGCATGCTAATCAGCAGTGTTCTCATTTCAGATCCACATCAGACCACTTACTCCCTATCAATAGGAAAGCAGCAGGAGGCATGCTGATTAGCAGCATTCTTATTTCAGATCCACATCAGACCACTTACTTTCTATCAACAGAAAAGCAGCAGAAGGCATGCTGATGAGCAGCATTCTCATTTCAGATCCACATCAGACCACTTACTTCCTATTAATAGAAAAGCAGCAGGAGACATGCTGATTAGCAGCATTCTCATTTCAGATCCACATCAGATCACTTACTGCCTATCAATAGAAAAGCAGCAGAAGGCATGCTGATCAGCAACATTCTTATTTCAGATCCACATCAGACCACTTACCCACTATCAATAGGAAAGTAGCAGGAGGCATGCTGATGAGCAGCATTCTCATTTCAGATCCACATCAGACCACTTACCCACTATCAATAGGAAAATAGCAGGAGGCATGCTAATCAGTAGCATTCTTGTTTCAGATCCCCATCAGACCACTTACTCCCTATCAATAGGAAAGCAGCAGGAGGCATGCCAATCAGCATCCTGATGAGCAGCATTCTCATTTCAGATCCACATCAGACCACTTACTGCCTATTAATAGGAAAGCAGCAGGAGGCATGCTGATTAGCAGCATTCTTTTTCAGATCCACATCAGACCACTTACTGCCTATCAATAGGAAAGCAGTAGGAGGCATGCTGATGAGCAGCATTCTCATTTCAGATCCACATCAGACCACTTACTTCCTATCAATAGGAAAGCAGCAGGAGGCATGCTGATTAGCAGTATTCCCATTTCAAATCCATATCAGACCACTTACCCACTATCAATCAAAACAGCAGTTGGCACACTGATCAGCAGCATTCTCATTTCAAATTACATCAGATTGCTTACATCCTATGTTCCATGCATTCATACAATATGTAATCCTTAGTTTTGATTTTCAATCATATATTAAACTGCTTACCTCATATATGAAGACAAATGTCAATCCATCAGCCATGCTCAGATACAATATAAATAACTTACTGCCTGAAAGTAAAAGCATAATAGCAGACATGAAACAAATCCATTATTCACATGCTGGTTTTACACATTCCTACACAACTTACCTCCTTTGAATTCATTAGTAAAACTCTGATTCATGTATCCATCAAATTACTCACATGCTATGAATGCAAGAGCAGTAGCATAGGTGTGAGTGAGTTCACTCACATCATGTATTTGTCATGACTTACATACTATTGATATAACAAACTATGTGAGTTTGTCATCATTGCAATACATTACATATCACATACTTTCTTCATGGAATGAATAACAACATCAATCAGTCAGCCCCTTTTCAATTTAATATCTTGCTAATTACCTAGCAACAATACATCAATATCATTCAAGCATAGAATCATTTTAATCCTTTCAAATTATTGACATGCAAAATCTTACCTCTGTGTGTGGAAACCAACTTGCCAGTGCCCCAACTAGATCAAGATTGGTTCCCTCAGAGGACCTGAAGTCAGCATATGGCACCAAGGCACTTCATGGCATCAATATGGAATCCTTCACATTCAAAACATTTTTCACTTACTATTTGACTGCATATTCAATGCATAGCAAGATATTCTTTTCCTGTGCTGTAATCAACAACATCTGCAATGATTCATTATTCAATGCAGCTGCAGTCTGTTCCAGTAATATGTGACATTCTGCATCTGATTTATGCATGTCTTGGAACAAAATCAATAGAATGGAATGGAAATAAAAGCATATTTGTACAAACTTTCCAGCTGCACAAATGCCTGTGGAGGAAATCTCATCTTGTATAAATCCTTCCATATATTTCTCCTGTTAAAGTTCTCTTGAGCTTGCTTTCTCTGCCTTACCAATTGATCCTCTGCAGGTAGTTGTAGATCTTCAGGCTGGAATGCCTCTATCACAAGGGCATCACATTTAGTGAACACCACCACAACTGGCACTAACACCCAAACCAATTAGCTCAGAAACCATCATCACCAAGAATTCATTAC
>JBBPQP010001445.1:0-10243 GCA_038092555.1 Boletus subgraveolens | reverse complement strand
TGTAGCGGCTTGTCGGTGCATCTGAGCACTCAGCCGTGACGCCGCGATTATCCGAACGAACCTCACCGACAGTGGAACCGGACCGGCTTTGTGCGACGTTGAGGTATTTATGTGACCGGACGGGTACGGATGGGGGTGGCGTGAGCGTGCCCGCGAGTCCAGGAGGATTGGGAGACATCAGATTAACTCGGGGGATGACGAGGACGCGGCGATGTCGGCGAGGAGAGTATTGGATTTGATGAATACGTGCGCGATTGGGGATGTCGATTTCGGCATTGCTTTTGCATGCATGTAGCGGGTGAGGTTGTAGCGCTAGTACTTTGTGTATTTTCGCCGCAGGTGGTCTGTATAAGTTACTTATTTTCAAGACGGGACGTCACCGGTTCACCTTCGAGTGGACCAAGGCTCGTTTGTTTGGAGTCATCCATGGGGACTGTTTTGCAGGTTTTCGGGAAATGATTGACCCGCTGGAGACTTATTCGTACATAGAGTTACAACAAATGCTACCATGATGCGGGTACCACAAACGGGTTGATATACCTTTCAAAAAGCGATACGAAATGCGAGAACATGTGGTAATGGTCAAGTCCGAGATGGCAACAACAAGAGATCTGGAAACAAAGACAGACGAATCCACCACGACAGCACGGAAACTACAAGATGTCTGGCGTCCGTATCTTCTGCGCAAGATAGCGCGGTGGAACATTTTCGAGTAGCTGCACGACGATAGGGTGATCGGATGGACAGACGAATCTCCCAAGACAACACGGCAACTACAAGACATCTAGTGTCCGTATCTTCTGCGCGAGATACCGCGGTGAAACGTTCTTGAGTAGCTGCACGACGATAGGGTGGTCGGATGCGACACGTTTGTATTCATTATGGGATAGAGGGGCGAGCAATAACGCGCCGAAAGGCTGCCTAAGACGCACGAAGAGCCGTAACGCTCTACTGGTAAGCTTGTCGTATGAAGGGGACATGGTGTATGGTGTAGAGGGAGTGGCTCCATCGGAATCGTCGCCATCCTCATCGACTGGGGTGAGCGGTATGGCATCATCGTCCACAATTGCGTCCTTGGAAGAAAGGACTGGATCAAGAAGACACTGGAGCCATGGATGCACGAGAACCAGATTCCTCAGGCTAGACAAGTCTTCCGTTGTCTTGATTTTGACGTTCCCGAGTGCGGATGTGGTGGGGCGATAAATGTGCTGAGAATCACTGCTGGAGACCAACGGGCCTCTCAGCGGAAACACAATGCATGATAGACTCAACCGGCGACTGACAAGACGCGGCGATGCGAGCGCGATAACTTGATTATATAGCATGAAGGCGGAGTCGAGATATCCCGAGGATGCCCGTAGTTCCGCGACCAAAACATCCATCTTGTCATCTTCAATCGGCGACGTGATATAAGACGACGCTGGGTCGCGATATACACCAATCTCCGCAGGAAGACAGCTGTTATAGTCTGATGCCTTCCCTGTCCAGGCTAGAATGGTGACGTCACCTGACCGAGTCAAGACCTCCTGTAACAGGCGACCCAGCGCGTGTTTCTGGCCCTCGCCACATGGAACATATCGAAAGTATTCCCGGACGGGCTGCGCGATGCGACAGTCATCGAGTGCTGTCGTCATGGATGCAACGAGCTCCTTGAATTTTTGATCAGCTTCGAATTCATCCAGACGCTCCTGCTCGTCACAAAGACGACCAGTCTCCGTATTAATGGGGACGAGCTGAGCGTCCCGCTGAGTCCGCTTGGTGGAGTTACGGATTGCCGCCATTGTCTGCGATGGGCTTACATGGTGGTCACGTGATTCTGCAAGAGGCAGAATCCTCAGGCGATGCTTTCGTGAGAGTCAAAAAATGCTTACCCCGAGTAAAAGGATTGATCGCTTCATCGTAGCGGTCAGCGCCGCGTAATGTTGCATGCTTTCTTTCATGGCCACGTAGAGACGAAGGGTCGAGTTTGATCGCCTGAGATCGCGTTGACTATTTGCTCCAGTGTAAGTCAAGATACACGTACCGTACCGTCATCCTCCATGGAATCGTTCCATGACCCAATCATAGTTCGTGCTTTGCTTTGCTTCATCAGAAGATCTGACGATAGGGGATTGAGGGTCAATGCTGTAGTGTAATGGATGACAGCATCCTTGTATGAGGCAGATTCCATGGCGACGTCTCCACGTTGCTCTAATGCCTTGAGACAACGCGCTTTGAAGTCTGATGTTCGATGTCAGAGGGCGCCAAAGGAGATGAACTAGGTAGCAAATCCTCACTAGCAACCCACCCAGCTTGATAGATAGAGTTCATTTCCTTTTCAGGAATGTTCGTCGCTGTTAATAGGAAAGAATTTGTCGCATCGTTATGTCGCCGTTGGAGCCCTTCAGCGATTTCGGACTGAGCTTTCCCATCCCGGTTGCCCGTGTCCTCTCCTAGCTCACCCTCCATCTGTCGGAAACAGTCGATCGCTTCTAAAATGCGACCATCCTCTTGAAGAACATCGCAGATTGCCCGGTAGGTCAGAAACCTTGGTACCTTGAACTGATTCGCAAAGATTGTCACCGTCCGGCGTCGTACTATTATGTAAACCCTACCTTGGCGGCGGCAGTCAATGCATTGTTGGATGGGCTATGAATCAACACTGTGCTTGCCCACTTCATTAGCAACGTGTTCGGGGTGGAGGGGCTGAGTGACAGTGCAGTGGAGTAGGCTGCAACTACGTCATCCCGTTTCTCGATGCCCGATGCCTCATCTCCAATCATTTCTAGCGTCGATATACATTGGCCTTTGAATTCTGATGGTAGAAATTGAGTACTTTATCCTGTTGTGCGACACCAAAACTCACTAGCAAGCCAGTCCATTATGGGCTTGTTGGCTTTGACTTCCTCACTTACGGTGTTGGTGATTTCGAGAAGAGAGAGCGCAGCGTCGATTATGCGGCCATCGGCATATAGGGCTTCGCATTGATGCTTCTGCTCATGCGCATGCAGGATCTGGACGAGGCTCTCTACTCTGTGTTGGGAATCGGCACGCTGGGTGCGGAGTTGCTGTTCGAGATGGGTATTTTTACTGCCTGATGGGCGGGGATGTGAATGAAGTGCGCGTCAAGGTGGCGATGGGTGCACTCACGAAGGCTCCAGATGGTTTGGTCTAGGCTCTCCGCTGTATACTGGGAGGCGGAGAGCTGGTTACGGAGCTGCTCCACGGTTTCTTCGAGACGTGCATTGTTTCCTTCTGATGAACGAGGGCGTTAATGAAGCGCGAGTCATCATAGCGATGTACGCACTTGAGTTCATCTCCTGGCTATGAAGCGACTCGATGATTTTGTTCATGCTATCTTTCTCCTGACTGGCGGCGCATTGTGAGGCGGACAACTGATTACGGAGTTGCTGGACAGTTTCTTCGAGACGCGCCATCTTTTTGTCTAACAGAAACGGATGTCAATGAGACACACCCTAGAATGGCCATAGACGCACTCGAATCCTCCCCCCGTGCATGAAGGGAGCTGATTGTCTCTTCGAGATTGGTCATTTCCACCTTCATGCGTTCGATTTGCCGATGTGCGAAAATCTGCAGCAGCCAACAAGGCAAGGACCCACACAGCGAGATTTTGACGCAAGTGACTTACATGATCAGAATAAGGAGAGGGAAGAATGCCACAGAGACTGCGAGTGGTAATTGTCGTACCCCCACCCGTCACAAGATCGTAGTTTGTTGAGATAGCCATTGATTCAATCCAACCTGTATGTTGGATAACAGACCCGACTTGCTTGTGGGTGGTAGTGTCCCAGAACGAGACCGACGAGTTCGCGGAAGCTGCGATGAATGTACCATTGCTTGCCAGGGCGATGCACCTGGGTTTATTGTTGCTGTGGATAGGCCATTGAAAGCGCGTCGTCCGGGTGGACAAGTCAAGACAGTTGATGTTTCCGTCCCGGGATAAGACAAAGAGTAGCTTGCTATCGCTAGTCCAAACGACGGATTGGTTGTACAGAGAGTTTACTTGGAGTGGGAAGTCGACGAGGAGGCGGCCGTCTTGACTGTCGTAGATCCGAACAGACTCGCGGTTCCACGTGCCGGTTGCGATGAGACGTCCGTCGGGTGAGAATCTGACCACGCAAACGGTGTTGTCGTGTTTCAACGGGCCGAGGCGTCGGCCAGTCGAAAGTGGCCAGACACAGACAGTCTTGTCACTCGATCCGGTTGCGATTCTCGTCCCATCCGGTGAGAAATCCACGGCGCGCACCTCATACTTATGCCCCTCGAATGCGGTCGCCTTTTTGTGGCTCTTCGCATTCCACACCACCACCTCGCCACTGTCCGTCCCACTCACGATCCACTTTCCATCTCGTGATGGTGCAATGTTGCAAACCTCACTTCCTGCATCAATTAGCGTCCCCACCTCCCCACCATCTTCCACTCGCCAACGCCGAATCTGTCCTTTCTCACCACCGCTCACGATGTGCTTCCCATCAGCGAGGAAGGCGATTGAATATATGTCATGTTGACTATCAATTTCGATCGGTTCTGCTTGCTGTTGGGGAAGAGTGCTGGAGGAGGAACTGTTTTCAGTTGACTCTTGGGTCCCCGTCAGTATCGCACTCTCAAACGTCTCGCCTAGATACTCACCATTCCTTGACCACTCCCTTCTGCTCGAAGACATACTCGGCCAGGTAACAGTGTGTTGGAAAGAAGGGTGTGTGGTCGTCCATTCATGGCATGCCAATGTCGCTTGGCATACACGTGTCTCCTTACACACCGGGACTTTCAACATTTTAAGTGCCTGAGAATATATCTCAAAATGTAATTAGATTATTAGATATTTTAAGTCACTATTCTGGAGGGATAGATAATCATATGTTCTGAGGGATCACATAATACTGTACAGAATTTAGATTTATCATGAAGCTTCTCTGTATCCCATAACAAAATAGAAAATAGTGACTTAAAATATTTAATTATCTAATTACATTTTAAGTGGCTGAGAATACATCTCAAAATGTAATTAGATAATTAAATATTTTAAGTCACTATTTTCTATTTTGTTATGGGATACAGAGAAGCTTCATGATAAATCTAAATTCCATACAGTATTATGTGATCCCTCAGAACATATGATTATGTCCAGCTCTGTTATATAGTGAGGCATGATCAGAGTGACAGAGCATTGTCTTTGGCAGAGTGGTGGAATGTGGCACATCCTTTCTTTCCTTTTTGCCACATTTCCTGCTTGTGGCCTGCTTTCCCCAGAGCTGGGCTCTCTGATTTTTCACCAACAAGCCTCTACCCACCTTCATTCAACAAGTAGAATATCTACCTACCATATGTTACGACCTGTAACAATGGTACACATTCATGTAGAACCGTGTCTTGTTCCTTCACTTGGTCACCTCTGATAGGAGTTAAGTGCGAACAACCTAGTGTCAGCTAGCAGTACTGGGACTGGCCCAGAGTGGGTAGATGGGAGGATGAGGCAGATGTTACGGTTATGGAGGAGGCCCCTACTCAATTTCCTTCTACGTCTCCTCCTCCTCGCCCACCGACTCCAAAACCCTCGTCGGTTACCCCTCCCCACCTTCTCGACCATCCCGGCACATCCCTATTTTCCTCCCTCTTCTCCGACCTAAGGGACTTCGACATCCCTTCCTCCACGTGGGCGGAGCTCTTGGACGAATCCCTCTTCGAGGCCTAGACGACGACGGCATCTCCGGTTACTTCCCCATTTCCCTGCCTTCGGCTATTTCCTTTCTTCATCGCCTTCGGCGATCTCCCTTTCTTCTACGACTCACCTTTACTTATGATGACTCGGTCACAGACACTGCCTCCCTTTCTTCTATGACTCACCTTTACTTATGATGACTCGGTCACAGACACTGCCTCCCCACAGCCTCTCTTACGGCTGTTCATATTTCCTTTACTTCACGGATCGTTTATCTCACGTGCCTCGCGACGCGACGCGTCATTACCTTATTTATACTTCGAACTCCGATACCGGCCCTAAACGTCCTCAGTATATATATTAGGGCGCCGCCTGTATCCTTCTTCTTCCTTAACCTTAATCTACACTATTTCGTGTGGACTTCTGTTCCTCGAGATCCCCTCCCTCGTGCCTCGCCTCACCGCTGCCTCATCCTCTACTCTTCCAACTCTTGGCCAGTCCAAGTACTGCTAGCTCTCGCTAGGCCGTTCATCCTTAACTCCTCTCAGGAGTCGACCTAGGATAGGAACGAGGTCTGAGCTCTACTCCGTTAGAGACGGTCGAGCTCACGGACACACGAACGTGTCCCATTGTTACTGGTCGTAACAGCAGAGGTGAGGCGAGGCATGAGGGAGGGGATCTCAAGGAACAATATGACCACATGAAGAAGTGTAGATTAAGGTTAAGGAAAGAAAGGCATACAGGCGGTGCCCTAATATATATACTGAGGACTCTAGGGCAGGTATCAGAGTCCGAAGAGTATATAAGGAAGGAGACGTGTCACGTTGCAAGACACGTGAGATAAATGGTCAGGATATAAGGGGAAGACGCATAGCTGTGAGAGAAGCTATGGAGGAGGCAGTGTCTGGATGAGTCATAGTAAATAAGTAAGAGTCATAGGATAAAAGGGGAAAGCTGAAGGCAGGGAGAAATGGATGTATCCGGAGGCAGTGAAGGAGGCATCCGTCCTGAAGAGGAATAGTCTCATCCCTCGAAGAGGGATTCGTCTAGGAGATCAGCCCATGTGGAGGTTGGGATGTTGTAGTCCCGGAGGTCAGAGAATAGGGTGGAGAAGAGGGTGGTTCCTGGATGGTCGAGATGGAGTGGTGAGGTGACCGACAAGGGGATTGGAGTCAGTGGGCGAGGAGGAGGTGACGTATGTAGAAGGAAATTGATAAGGGGTCTCCTCCTTAACTGTAACACCATAATCACTTGCCTGTCAGTCCCTACTGTGAGCCACCATGGCCAACCCAAACCTTGAAGTGGTCCCAGACTATGCCAGCACCAAATTCGAAGTAATTTGTGAAGGTTTCAGGCTAGGCTACAATGAAAATGACCAACAGGCGATTGAGTGCCTAGTCACAGCATGGCAGGCCAACAGAGCCATCCACATAGTGACATGGAATGTGCAGAGAGAGGCTGAAGCCAGAGAAGCTGAAGACATGAAAGAAGCACACAGGATGCAAGAAGAAGAAGAGAAAAGGTTGGCCAATGAAGAGGCCGAGCAGGAGCAAAAGGATGCAGAGAAAAAGAAGCCAAAAATGAACACATTCACCCCTGGTGCATCCGTCACTAATGTCCTTTCCCTCCCCCCTTTGCAGTTTGCACTGCAAAAGCTGAGCACTTTCAACTATGTTGAAATGTGGTACTTCTCCCTCTCTGGACATATGGACACAGCCAGATACCATGACAAGTCCCAAGCAGATGACACATTCAGCATTTCCAAAGTTGATGATCACCTCACCATCCAGTCAATCACATCTGTCCAAGCCTCCCACAACACTTTACCAGATCACAAACTATCCTTTTCTGACTTCTTAAGGGCCAAGAACTGCTTCCTCAAATATGCCAGGAAAGCTAACTGGCCTGATGAAAACCTTGACGTCCTCGCAAAGTTCTTCTGGTTCATGGAGATGCATCCCTTGCTCCAACTCCCTCTCAGAGAAAAAATCATTCTCACATATGCTTCCCACGTCTGGCGTGACTGGCACTATGAACTCAAAGTGGGTAGGGGGTATGACATTGCCATCACCAACAACCGACTGATAAGTATGATATCAGACAAAGTCAGAGCCCAAGACGATGACCAAGTCAAATCCAAGGCAAGTAATTCCATACATCATACCTATCAACCATCTCACCCCCCTGTTAAATGCTGTTCCCCCCCCCTAAACCTGGATGATAACGCACTTCTGTGTTACACCCCACAACCCAATATGCAATCATGATCACACTTGCAACCGCATGAACAACCCCCCTCCTTGACATGGTGCTGTGGATGATATCCTGCCTTCATCCCCATCTATGTACAGATGCTAGACATGATGTCCAGAATCAACCCATCTGTGAGCTGCTCATGGCCAGGATCCAAATCCCACCTATCATATAACAACTGCCAGAGTTATAGGCGCAGCTGAAACTCTTGATCCCACTCCCCTGGCTTCTCCCAGAACTGCCCCACAAGGGGATGCTCCCCAGGGCCTTCCCACAGCCATTACCAGAAGGGCTCTTCCCCTTCATGCTCCCAATCACCCAAACACCAGCCCTGAAAGCAGTCCAAAAGCAAAGAGAGTAGGTTCACATGCCCAAAGTGCCTCAGGCAATTTCCACACAATGTGCGAGATTGTGCCAAAGATAAGCTATGGGATAGAACCCCCTCCCAGTGTCGCTGTAACCTCAAGGGGCACCTGGTCAACCTGAAAGGTCAGATTGTATGCATGGACTGGCAATGCCCCTTCAGCTGCCAGTCCAGGCACTCATCAGTTACACATGAGTGCTCCAGATGTGGACATGGTGGACATGGAGCCCAAACATGTCCTAAAGCTCAGAAAAGCTAAGGCACTAACCCCCTATCACCCTGAAGCCTGGGAATATTGGCTTCGTGCCACGAACTTAATACAAAGATACCTGTCCATATCTGAGGGCCTTTGTGTCAGTTTTTCTGCCAACCTCCCCAACCTCCCTATCTCATACACACCTCCTAATAGCTCCTCAATCAAGGAGCATGCTAGCATATTCAAAGACATTGTAGATAAAGAGATGTCCAAGGGCCACTACATAGGCCCATTTGACCGAGGGTCCATTGAACATCTCCTTGGCCCAATACAGACTGCTCCTTTAGCCCTTATCATCAAACCAGGGCAATCAGGCAAATTCTGCCTCATACAGAACCTCTCCTTCCCTCATAATCCCATCCCTCCCAACATCTCATCTGTTAATTCTAGAGTAGACCCAGGCCTATTCCCTACACACTATAGCACATTTCACATCATGTCCCTACTCATCGCTTGCCTACCACCTGGATCAGAAGCTGCAGTAAGAGATGTGGCAGAGGCCTACTGAACAATTCCATCACACCCATTCAAATGGCCATCCCTCATCATCTGTCTATCCAACAATGAATTTGCAATCAACACTTCGTTCTGCTTTGGTTTTGCCCCATCAGGTGGAATTTACAGCCAGATTGGGGCAGTGGGCACTGACATAATGAGACACCAGGGCATTGGTCCTATTGCCAGATGGGTGGACAACCACATATTCTTCCACATCCACTGTGAGTTCTTACCTGCGATTAACGAATCTCATCTACAATTAGCCAAACTGATTAGTCATGATGGAGGCTACTGCACCAGAGGGGGCTGCACTTGGTTTGCCGGAAGCAGGCTTCCCAATGATGAGGTTGAGGAATTTGATGAGGATATGATATCCCCATTAAAGGACCTCTCCAAGGCCTCTCCTTACTCAAGATCTGACCAAAACTTCTGCTACAACCTTGACAACATCAACTCCATCTTGGATCAACTTGGGATACCATGGAAAGTGTCAAAGGACATCCTGTTCACCTCTAAGCTGACATTCATCAGCCTGATATGGGACATCCCTGAACACACAGTCACCCTAACTGAAGCCAAGAGGCAGAAATACATCAACACCATTGAAAACTGGGAAGGCAAGCACACACACACCCTGCAAGAGGTCCAAAAGCTGCATGGCAAGCTGCTGCATGCATCGATCATATTCCCAGCCAGATGTGCATACCTCACCAACCTCGAATTAATGTTAGGCATTTTCAGCAACAACCCATTTATGTCCAGAACACCACCCCACACAACACTGAGCGACATAAAATGGTGGAAAAACACCTTATCCACCTTGCCCCTCCCATTTGTCGCTTTTCCTGGACTTCAGCCAATCCTTGACCTCCATGCATTCTCAGATGCCAGTTCCAGCATGGGAATCAGCATTGTGGTTGGTGAGAAATGGCATGCATGATACCTCAAACTGGGCTGGAAAAATGACAATTGCAACATCGGATGGGCCAAAAGCATTGGATTTGAGCTACTTATCTGCTCAATTACCAGAACTTGCCCCCCTCAAATTCATTTCAAGGTTTTTGGAGATAACCTTGGCATGGTCAAAGGCTGGGCGAATGGATGTAGCAGAAGCAAGCTGATCAATGACGTATTCAAGCGGGTACATGCAGTTCTACAGGACTCTGGGTGCCAAGTCCTCACTGTTACGACCAGTAACAATGGTACACGTCCG
>JBBPQP010001444.1:0-10245 GCA_038092555.1 Boletus subgraveolens | reverse complement strand
CGAATCCCAAGTTCCTCAATTCTCCTTGTGTCTGGCCCCGCCTCCGCGCCGTCGCCATCGACTGACTAACTATTCCTCCCGCCGTTCCATTGTAGCCGTGTGACGCTCTAACCGTCGTCCAAAACGTCCTATGTCGTCCTGGGCGACAATACTGGCCCTTCCAAGCTCGCCGCGATCAAGAAACACGGGCTAAAGACGCTCTCCGAGGACGAGTTTTTGTCGCTGATTAGGACGCGCATGGGACCAGGGGCGTCGGGGGTGTTCAACTCGACGAGAAGACGCGGAAGAAGATGGAGAAGGAGAATCAGGCGATTAGGGCTGCTGCGGAGGCCCTCGAGAAGTGGGAGAGGAGGGGAGAGGAAAGGCCAAGATTGGGTCTGGCAGGTATGTTTTTCGTTTCCGTGTCGTGGTCGTGTCTCGTCGATGGCCGCGTCTTTGGTCTTCGGCCTGCTTTGCGTGCGCAGCGTCGGTGCGAAACAGGACTTGGCGTTGCAGCTCTGGACGATGCGCTATGCACCTCAGACGCTCAAAGAGATATGCGGGAACAAGAGAGAATCTCCAGCAATGGCTGCATGACTGGTTCGTCTTTCCATCCTACCCATCCTCGGCCCCCCTTTCCTTTCCACTCAGACCACGCCAGGTGCAGGTCGTCGAGTTTGAAATCAGGCTTCAAGAAGCCTGGAAAGAGCGGTATGAACATCTTCCGCGCTATACTCATATCTGGCCCACCAGGCATCGGCAAGACGACGAGCGCACACTTGTGTACGAAACTCGAAGGGTTTACGCCAATCGAACCAACACGAGCGATGCACGGAGCAAGAAACTCGTCGATGCGAGTACGCGTTGGGCGCGGTTGAACGCTTGTATTGATCCCCCTTTTTTCCTCTTAGAGTGGCATGAGCATTAATAGTTTATCGTTGGATGGTTGGATGGGTGGGAAAGGGGTACGCGTTCCTTCCTTTGTGGAGCATTCTTGAGACGGGAAGATGAGCGAGTTGTATGCTAGGCGACGAATACGCTCGGTGTCGCCATCACTGACAAGACGTGCCTCATCATGGACGAAGTTGATGGTATGTCCGCGGGACATTGGCGAGGCGTCGGCGCTTCGAACGCTTTGAACAAGAAGACAAAGGTATGTACCATCACATGGGCAAAAGGAGCACCGACCAACACCGCCGTCTCTGTCTAGATTCCGATCATTTGTATAGCCAACGATGGTGGAGCACAAAAGTTGAAGCCCTTTGAGGGTAACACGTTCAGTCTTGTGTTTCAAAGGTATGTCGCGCGAGACGACGTCGTTCTCCTTGTCAATTTATGGTTTGGATTTTAGACCTGATGCAGCCGCAATCCGTTCACGCATGTTGAACATCATATTCAAGTACGTTTTTTGTGTCCGCATAAGGTGTATATTTGACGTTGCCTTGTGCGCAGGGAGAAGATGAAAATCCCGAGAAATGTCGTTGATCAGCTCATCTCCGGGTCGCGGTCAGACATTCGACACGTGTTGAGTATGCTTTCCACTTGGCGGTCATCTAGCGATACCATGACGTTTGATGAAGGCAAGGGACTGTATGTTTTTATGGGTTCCTCACGGCTCTCCACGTTGAAATACGAGTTGCAGAGCCAAGATGAACGAGAAAGGCACCATATTGACACCGTTTGACGTGACGAATAAAATGCTAGGACCTTATACGTTCTCTCACACGGCGAGAGAAACGCTAGGGGACAAGATGGAGATGTATTTTCATGATCACCCATTCGTTCCATTGTTTATTCAGGTGAGGTTTCGATCCAAGGTTGTGAGGTACCCAACCTCATATCTCATCGAATACAGGAGAACTACCTCAAGACTGAGCCTGCAAAAACAAGAGAGATCTTAATGGTCCACCGAAAACGTTGAAGCATCTTCAGTTGATGGATAGAGCAGCATCCTTGATATCTGATGCCGATCTCGTGGACGCACTCATACACGGGTTCGTGTTGTGCATGTTCAACACCGGGATGACTACTTACCCTGCGTGTCTTTTGTATTCAGACCGGAACAGCACTGGACCTTGATGCCGCTGCACGCTGTGTGCTCGACAGTGCGACCTGCATCCTTTTTGCATGGAGGTGGCATGGGTTACGGTGGAGCCAACCAAATGAGCTTCCAGCAGTACGCCGTTGATCAAAAGCAAACCATTATTGATCGCTCATGCGCAAAACGATCCCTCAAGATGGCTCGGTCAAAACTCGAAACAAGAGAAACTGAATCGTCAGCTCGGCGAAGTCCAAATCCACATGCGTCTCAAGGTATCGGGGGACAAGACGGAGATTCGACAGTCTTATCTCCCGGCGCTGTTCCCATGTATCGTGAAACCGCTCGTAGAGGATAGATCGGTGGGTTATCCGTTCTGGTTCTCTCTTCTGAACGATAGTTAATGTCGAATTTGACTTCTAAACCGTAGTCGGCCGTCGATGACATCATCGAACGCATGGACGAGTATTATCTCTCCCACGAGGACTGGGATACGATCGTCGAGCTCGGTGTGGACCAGAACAAGGACGAAGTCGTGTTAAAGAAGATCTCAGCATCGACCAAGGGGTCGTCTACGAGAAAGTGAGCCTCATTTGTGAACCCGATCTGTCGCGCTCAGCGATCTGTGCCTCAAATGGTATAATGCAGGTGAACATCCCATACCGTTTTATAAAGCGATGGATTTGGGCGAGGTGCCAAAGAAATTCGCGGGTGGGCCTGTGCCTGACCTGGAAGAAGCTTTTGACGTGTGTCTACATTTCGCATTTCACGCTGAGTTGGGAGATACTAGATGCGTCGGACGACGAGAACAAGAGGAACGAAGACGACATTAGTGGGGACAAGCTCATATCAACAAGCAAGCCCCAACCCAAAAAGACAAAGACGACGACAACGACAACGATGACGGGGGGCCAATCGAGCAAGTAGCCGCGAGGCAAGGTCAAGCCGAAGTGTCGAGGTGTGGTTTTCTGGCTTTTCCTGAATCTCCGTTTCGTCTACCCCGCCCTCTTTGTGTTTGCTTTACCATTATACTTTTTTCTTTCTGGCCGGGGCCACGGTACTTGATGTTGTTTTGATTACACAGTATTGTCAGAGACAGGTAGTTCCTGACCTACGCGTAATGAACAAGTTTCAGACCTGTAAAAGTACTACCGCAATACCGTGCCCCACTGGCATTATTTGAGACATCGCTCGGAATGCTTTCGCGATTCTTTTAACGCAATTTACACCTTACAAACGCTTCCTGAGGATGGTGTTGTGGGTCGTGATTTCCATACAAACACTCTTTAAATTTGTTCGTCCCACCCGCTAGTATGTAACAAGTGATGGGCCTCCGGTCGTTCGGACATGTGTGACTCAGCAGTGTGAAGTATGGCTTATCTTCGCCGGACGCTCGAGAGCCTCGGCTGTGTATAGCTGGCCATGAGCCAACACATGGCAACTCAATGGATTTGGCTCGCTCGCTTGCGTGGCGCATAGCCGTACGCTTGACCGCGCTGCAGCACACCAATGATTAATTGATTCCCCACGACACGACGACTGGCAGGAGCCAGGTGGATTACCGCAGAGTCAGACGCGAACAGGAGGGAATCAGCGCCACCAAGACACGTGGGACATGATAAAGACCAAGAGACACGTGGCAACTCGATCAATTCACAGTAGTTGCCGCCTCGCAAACACCGAAATCTGGCTATCACCGTGACACGACAGTGCCGATTCAACTCAAGTTTCAAGGGACGGTTTACTATCGAAACGACTGGATGGCGATTATTTAAGCCCTTAGCTGCTTTCCGTGCCCCTTCCGTTCTCTACAGCTCACCAACCTAGGGCTTTACCTAGTTCAACGGTGCTATCCGAGACCCTTCGCCGTGTGACCTAGCAACTCTTTCTGGAGTGCGCAGCTACACTACCACATTTCACTCATTCATACTTATGCTGAATTGGTACTTCGTTTGTGTCGCTGCGCTTCTCTGCGGATTATGGTATACCGCAAAGCACATCTTCGGCACTCGAGGGCGGTTCCCATTGCCCCCAGGTCCACCTGGACATTGGCTTTTCGGAAATAAACTTCCTACAACTCGGTAAACTTGTTTTACCCTCTATACTGATCAATTCGTCTGACCAACCAATCGAAGGGCACCTTTCGCGTTCGCGAAGATGACCGAAGAGTATGGCCCCGTATTTTCTCTGAGACAAGGAATTCGAATATTTATAATAATCGGCCGTCATCAAGCTGCCATGGATATCATGGAGAAAGAAGGCGCCTCACTTGCCGACAGGCCTCGCTCGATTTCAGCTGGAGAAACGCTTTCCGGGGGTATGAGGGTTGTCGTGGAAGGAGCTGGGGATCGACTTCGCAAACTTCGAAGGTATTGTGATTTTGAATGTCAAAGGAAAATACTGTCTCAGAACCGCCTGTCTTTGTGATAAAGAGTTCTACATGCGATGTTGCAACCCAAGATCGCGGTAACATATGAGCCTGTACAGGTCCGACATGCAAAGAATTTACTGCTCGACATCCTTGAAGACCCCAAGAACCACCAAATGCACGCTAAACGGTACGCTGCATCGTGCTCTCTATTGGTGCGTTCGGCCGAGACTGCTTGACCTTAGGTATGCTGCATCAGTGATCATGTCCATCACCTACGGCAAAACCACGCCAACTGCGTACAGCGATCCGGAAGTTGTGGCGGTAAATCGTTGTTTGTCACGCTTTGGTCAAGCCATACGTCCGGGAGCATATCTCGTGGACACCTACCCTATCCTTAAGTACGTTCCAGGGTACCTTACGCAGTTAAGGAAATGGCATCAGGAAGAACTTGCTCTTTTCCAAGGGCAACTGAACTTGGTGCGGGAACAGATGGTAAATCAATTTTCCATTCGTTGCGGATTGGCCACGGAAACTGACTTTAGCCAGGAGAAAGGCAATGCAAGGCCTTGTTTCGCCAAGCTTTTGCTAGAGAACCAAAGGGAGTATGGAATCGCGGAGGAGGAAATCGCCTATGTCGCTGGATCTATGTTCGGCGCAGGCTCAGATACCGTCAGTATCAAATCGATCAACTTGACCGTTTGAATTTGATTTAATCATAAGGCGGACCTAATACTTTTCTTACCAGACTGCTTCAGCGACCACGATAATGATGATGGCAGCTGCTTTGCATCCAGAGGCTCAAGCCAGGGTCCAGGAGGAGCTAGACAACGTTGTCGGGCGGAAGAGATGTGCGCCGCTTCTCATTGCTGCTCAATCATACTACTAAGATAATTGCAGTACCAACCTTCGGTGACCAGGAGATGCTCCCCCAAGTGACGGCATTCATGTTAGAGAGTCTAAGATGGCGACCCGTGAGTATTGGAGGTACGTTCACCCATTCAGACGCCGTGTATGGGAACATCCGAACGCATGTCCTAGGATTCGCGCATCGTGCAACGATGGATGTCATGTGGAAGAAATACTTGATTCCAAAAGGTGCAACAGTCATCGGAAACCATTGGTACGTCCAAAGGAGTTTTGTTTGTATGTAGAGGTGACATTCATTATCAGGGCGATTGCAAACGACCCGGAGGTTTTCCCGAATCCAGACAAGTTCAATCCCCAACGTTGGTTCAACGCAGAAGGAAACTTGCGTGACGACCTACGTTTCTGCACGTTTGGCTTCGGTCGCAGGTAAGACGATCGTCGATATCCATCCGCACGTGTAACATACATGTCATTGACGTTTGCTGCACTCCAGAATTTGTCCGGGACTGCACGTCGCAAATAGGTCTGTTTTCATGAACACGGCGTTCATTTTGTGGGCGTTCCGCGTGATCGAAAACCCCGCAGCGCCGATCGATTCGTTTGCCTTCACTGATACTGCGAATATGCACGCATTGCCCTTTGAGTTGGTTTTCGAGGCTCGATTGCCTGGAGCAGAGATCAGGAAATTATGCACAGAATCATTCGATGAGGAGTCGGGCTGATGATAAGTTCGTGACTCCTGGGGAGGGAGGGGGACGGGGATAATTTTGTTCAGACAAGTTGCTATGTACATGTATACCACAAGAGGTTGCTTTTCCAATGAATGTACGGACTGCCGCATGTCGGTCGGTCGATGTAAGTAGTTAATCAAGTCACGACAGAATCACACTTACAACGCTAGTAATTTCAAAGGCGGCTGTCCTAGTGGGAGTTGTGGGAGAAGATTCGTAGCGAGGGGTACATCGCCACCCAGCTGAGACCCCTCGGCTAATTTTTGAGAAGACGTGGCAATTCCTCAGTGATCTGGGAGATTAGGCCTTTAGGCTCTAAGCAGACAAAGTAGTGAGAATCGTTAAGATACAAGAACAGTAAAACATATAAAAGTGAATAATCTACCAGAAAATACGAAGATGCACTACGTGTGAGGGGAAGACAACGTCAACAAAACAACCGAGGATAGTACTAATAAGCAAGATCTTCGGGCGATCCTGATGCAATATCGCTCATCCCAGCTGAACAATCTTCCAGAAATGCATTCAGTACGTCCAGCAATTCCTGAACGAGACGGTCCCTGTTCCACTCCGTTCTGTGATGCCATATACTGCTGAGACACGTGGCCCGGAGTTGTTCGAGTTGCTCGACAGAGAGCTGGCTCGTCCTTGTCTTGAATTGACACTCAAGGTTGAGCAGTGATTCTTCGTCTACATGGAAGTCTGGAAGGGGGGTAGGGGATCTCGTAGGCTCACGCGGAGGAGGAATTACGGGCAACGCATCCATGTCGGGAGATGGCTGTACGGTAGGGGTCTGAGGTAGTTGTGCCAATTGTGACTGTATAGGAGTCTGCGAGTGGCCGTTTTGTTGGGGTGTAGGATGGAATAAAGCGTTGTGACCACCAGAACCGGGAGTGGTGCCGTTGAGTAACGGGGTGAGGGTCGCAGGGCGCATCACATCTTCCTCCGGTGGTAGCGGGTTCAAGAGAAATGGGTCGAAACCTGAACGCCGCGGCACCGGAGAATCAATTGCCATAGCGTCGGATGGTGTATCGACTGACGATGGGTTAGTTGATGGCTGAGTAGCTGGCTGGTGTGGTTCCAGAAGGACAGGTAGCTCATCTTGATGCGTTCGACCGTCTTCAGCAAACCTGACTGTGGGGGTTTTCGGTTGCTGCGACGTCGTGGGACCGAGCAGATCTATGGGATCATGTTCGTCGTCGTCACTGAGTATCGTCCTCAGTCGCTTCTTCGGCTGCCTAGGCGTCCCGCTGCCTTCCGCCTTGTTTTCTTCACTAGACTCTGGGGACCCACTCGGTCGGTCGCCAGAACGTGCCCTTTTGAGACGCCTCTCAAGTTGAAGGGGATCAGTGATGCTCATCTCCGGCTGCTGTCCAGTATGTCGCGCACTCCGCCTGGTGCCCGGGGCATACGTCCCATTCTGTCCGACATCTGGTGCAGAGTTCTTCCCCTTGGCCTTCTTTCTCTCATCCCTCCGCTTCCGTTCGCGCTCTGCCATCCGCTGACACTCGAGTTTGAAGTGGGGATCAAACTCTTGCATGCTGACTTCTGCAGCTATCAACATAGCCTGGGCCTTATGTAACCTATCTGGATCCTCGTACACACGAGCAGCAGCGTTGTGTACAATCTTGTGTATATCGTCAAGGAAGGCTTGTGGGGTTAGGTATTTACCCTTGTAGAGATCCATGTGCATGCGCTCCAGGTCCATGTTATACAGGAGAGGTGGTTGCGGTTGAGTCGGAGGTTGGAATTGGAGTTGAGATTGTGCTTGGAGTTGGGAAGCTGGTGGCTCGGCATGTTGGAGTTCAGGGAGTATCCCGTTAATCGCTTCAGTTTGAACATCTTGGGCAGGGACAGGGGCAGGGGCAGGAACATCCTCGATCACCTCCGCAACAGCACGTTCGTCTTCGATAGTGACATTGGTAGCAATGATTTCCATTTCCGTGATCCCAGGAATCGGTAATTCAAACTCGTATTCCTCCTGGCAAAACAGAATTTTGTCAGCAGAAACGAAATTTATCACTCGTGAAAAGACAGCTCACAGTCGCCTTCTTTGTGAATCTCTTGAATTTACGTTTCAGTTCTGTGAGGATAGGCCCTAGGCGATATTTCAGTAGAGTGATGACCCTCTGGTCGGTTTCCTCCTGGACAGCGAGTTCAGCAGCTGTGAGTTGTCTTGGCTCAGGAGGTGGAGCGATCGGGAGCTCCTCAAGAATCCTCCGTTTTCTTTTCATACCATCCGCGAACTGGTTTGGGGGACGTCGAACATCCGTGATGATGCCAGCGAAGAAAGTTTCGCGTTGTTCGTTGGTCGGGACGGGAAGGATGAGACGATTTTCGCGAATTATCCCAAACCAGGAGCGGACGTCATATGGGAGGGAAGAGAACGGTCCATCGACGATAGCAAGTAGAAGCACAGGATCTGTCGGGGCTAGCGAGTCGAGCATGGCACGGATGGTAGTACGGGCCGTCTCCTGAACCGCAGCGCACCAGCTGAGGAGGGATGGGATGTAGATCACAGATGGTTGATGTCTCTTGGCCTCGACGAATAACTGTACGATCGCTGCCTCGGCAGTCTAAGATGTAATTCCAATAAGATGACAGTTATGCAGATAGAATTAAAAAAATTCACTCTTGTTGAGTCACCCACGAGTATTCCGAGGTCCAGGTTTTGAATATGATAGCCTTCCAGATAATGTAATGCGGCTGCACCGATATATCCTTGACCCATTCCCGGCTGACCATAGACTACGAGTCGTGGACGGTACACTCGGAGGGTCTCCATCGCTGTGTCATCCGATCAGGACATGATACGGGGCAAAGGTGAGGTTTGACCTTACATTGCATCATCATCTCCCTTTCAAGCGCGCTCTCCTCGCTGTCGTCTTCCCATTGAGCTTCCTCTAGCGCTGTCCGTTTCTTACTCGTGGGCATGGCTTTGTTGATAGCGTCCTTAACCTTATGCAGAGTGGCGGCCAACAGTGGTTCTAACTGACTAGGAAGTGGCGAGGCTGCCGACGAAGATGAACGCGCAGACGATGGTACAAGCTCTAACAAATGGGTCAGACCAGAAAGAGCGCATATTCTGGGGATGCATACTCTTCACAGATATCATGAAATCGCGGAAGGTGACACTGATCGTTTCAGGTTTAAGCAACAGGCGATCATTAGATTGGTAGATCTGTGGATACCGCCTCTGGATAGCGTTCAGCGCAGCTTCTGTGCACAACGCCTAAGGGGGCAGTAGAGACCACCATAAACATGTCAGCAGGGCAAGTTTTGCACCACGTCATCACTTACCCTCAAATCAGCACCTGCGTATCCTTTGGTAAGCTTGGCCAATCCCTTTATGCTCTCCTTTCCCCGTTCACCAATCCACCCTTCCCAGTTCCTGGTCATGACCCCAAGAATTTTCTCCCTTGCCTCAAGGGAAGGTAAAGGAAAATAAAACTCCCGATCAAATCTTCCAGGTCTTCTCAATGCTGGGTCAATGGCATCCGGTCGATTCGTAGCACCTATGACGATCACCTGACCCCTACCGTCCATCCCATCCATGAGTGCTAAGAGGGTGGATACAATGGAAGCGTGAATCTGGTCCTGTTTGGAAGATCGAACAGGAGCGAGACCGTCAATTTCGTCGAAGAAGATGATACTAGGTTGACAATTGCGCGCTTCCTCAAAGAGAAGCCGGAGTTGGCGCTCGGCCTCACCAACCCATTTAGAAAGACAGTCTGCGCCCTTTCGCATGAAGAACGCTAGGTAAAGAGTGTGGATTGGCTTAGGTGAAGAAGGACCAAAGTATTTGGGACGTACAAATGCCCTTGCCGTTGGCACGACAGCTAGCTGCAAGTGCGCGTGCCAAGAGGGTTTTTCCTGTTCCAGGAGGGCCATGGAACAATACTCCACGGGGAGGGGTGAGGTTGAAGCGCTGGAATACTTCGGGATATAGTAACGGTAGGATAGTCATCTCCTTGAGTGAATGAATATCTATTTCATGTCATTTCAACGATAAAGTCCTCGTACGTAGGGTAAGAAAGTAGCCTTACGTTCATCCAAACCGCCAACTTCATCAAATGTTACATTTTGATTGACTCCCAGTGGGTCAGCATCGGCGAGAGCTGTTACTCGGTGAGTCAAAGGGTATCAGATGAGGGGATCCACCAACCAGAGTCACTGATCTTGCCGAGGTTGGAAGGTGTTCCTGCGGCTGCAGCCAGCTCTCCAGACAGTAGACCAGCGCCACCAGCGCCAACGGCACC
>JBBPQP010001443.1:0-10257 GCA_038092555.1 Boletus subgraveolens | reverse complement strand
ATGGGAGGATGAGGCAGAGGAGAGACAAGGCATGAGGGAGGAGATCTCAAGGAATGAGTTTGATAACATGAAATAGTGTATATCAAGGTTAGAGAAAGAAGTAGATACAGGCAGCGCTCCAATATATACATATAGTAGGTACTTTAGGGCAGGTATCGAAGCCCTAAAGATAAATAAGGAAGGAGGACGTGTTGTGTCACATGGCATATGATATAAACAGACAGGAGAAAAGGGGAAACACATAGCTATAAGAGAAGCTATGTAGAAGGCAGTGTTAGTGCGAGTCAGGGAGACATAAGTAATAGTCAAAGAGTAAAAAGAGGGAACCCGAGAGGTGGTGAGGAGAGGAAGTATCCAGGGGCGATGAAAGATAGCCTCATTTCTTGAAGAGGAACTCGTCTAGTAAGTTGGCCCAGGTGGAGGTGGGGATCTGGTAGTCCTGGAGGTTGGAGAAGAGGGTGGAGAAGAGGGTGGAGCCTGGATGGTCGAGGTGGGGTGGTGGGGTAACTGACAAAGGGATTCAAATCAACTGCCATGCACTCTGTTTCACCATTGCATCATTTCTATCATTGCCTCACTGTCTGCATTCGACCTAGAGCCCATTGCTTTTGACTCAGCACTCAGAATATCACACACTTGAAGAGGTTGTTGGTTTCATTGGCCATGTCACCTTTTGCCACTCTGAAGATGCTCTACTACCACTTTGTATGTTTTCATTGATCGCTGTTTTATACCACACTGCAGTACCTATGCATATGTGCACATAGTGGCACATATGGAGGATGTACATAGCTGAACAGACTAATGCATGTATTCACATTTCTAAGCAAACCCATGACTGCATCAGAGCACAGCAGAACACAGAAATGAGCATATGGAGAATGTACATAGCTGAACAGAATCAAGCATGTATTCACATTTCTATGCAGATGTAGGACCACATCAGAGGACAGCAAAACGCAAAAATGAGCATATGAGGAGTATCAATCTGGACATACATCAGGACACATGGGGGGCATATTCAAGCAGCCAACAACACAGCTCAACATACCAGAGTATGCTATGTCACATAAATTTTATGATTGTAGTCTCATGTGATGCTTGTTTCTTTGTACTTCTATTCATTTTGTACAAAGTATTTGTTTGCACATCTAAACATACACCAACCAATTTAAGCACAGTAAGTTTTCGCAGGAGCTCACCTGCCATTCCTGTCTTTATCCTTGCCATACAGATGCCAGGTTTCCTCTTATGGATATGGACTCTTACTATATTAAGGTTAGACTGTGTACAGACCACCTTACCTAATGGGGATATACCTGCCCTAAAGCCCTTATGGCTGGGGTATATAGGTTAGAGCTCCACTTTAACACCTCTCTCTCTCTAACCTTGATCTGACACCTAAAGTATACTACTTTATGGTATATTCTTGTGGTTAATCATTATCCATTCCCAGCAACCCTCTCCTGCTTGCCCTCTACCTTGTCCTCCCCTCTTCCTCCTTTTTTGATGGGCTCTTGTTGCCATCACCAATGTACTACCTGGGCAGACCACCTGTTGCTCACCTAGCTCTGCCTCCTTTTGATCACATCCTGTTGATTTTGGCTCATCTCTAGGTTCTCTGCCCCTGTCCAGAGAACTAGATCTCTTTGATGCCACCTCTACTGTTGACAGCCAATCCCTAGGTCAAGGTCATCTGACCTTGTCTATGTCTTCATCACCATCCTTGCCCTACTAGGGGTATCCTTCCTAGTTGCCATCTACCTAGGAAGATTCTAGAAGGTCCTACCTAGTTTTCCAAGGATAGAGTCTACCACAAGGTGGACTACACTTCATGTCCATTTGCAATGATTACTGGTTATAATCATAACACTATCCTTGGACATTCTTGTCTCACCTAACCAATTGATCCTTCTTGGCTGCATGCTCTTGTCCCATCCCTGCTTTACCAGAGTCACAAGTTAAATCACTGCCTTTGCACAATAAAGCCTTGAGTCAGAATCAGTTATTCCCTCCACATCATATAGAGCATCTTTAGGATGGCTCTCACCAAGTCTCATATGGCTGCTGTTGATTGCATTCACTCCAATGGACAATCCTTTTTTGTTGCAATCATGATTGTGACCTCTGAATTGTTAATAGAGGATATTGTCCTTGAGGTTGTTTGAGAGTGGGAAGTAGCAAAGGAACAAGCTATGCAGCAATCAGGGCACTTGAGGACAATAACAACACAAATACCTATTATATTGACATTGGTTTCCCAAAAAGTTGCTTCAGGCCAACAAGATCTTTCATCATCTCATCCCAATACCTTCAGCATGTATCTCTAGTATGTTAGGCAGGCTGCGAGCAATATAAACCCATCAAACATACTAACAAGTGGGCGTAGTAGCTGTGCATACCAGGACATGACCATTCTGTCCCAGTTACAATAATGGCAACATTGGTGATTATATGGTACCAGAAAAAAAATGTCACTCCAGAGGAATTTGTGTTGTCTTAAGATATGTCCAACACAAAAGAAGTTGCAAGGTTGACCTATACCTGGGATGGCAATTCCATGTGCTTGTATGTGCTTGTCTCACAGGATGTAAATGGAATAAAGGAAGATGGGTGCCAGACTATAACATATTCACCATTATATGTCTTGTACACCAACTATCCCTAACTTATCCCTAAAAAAGATCTCTTCTCTGGTAAAACATACACACTATTTCAATGATGTCTGTGAGGAAAGCTTGACATGCAAGCAAATCATGTTCCATGCCATGGGCCTCAGGGCTCACTCAAAATGCATCAATAACACATGCTATAGTGACATTAGACATCCCAGAATGGTTCATATGATGTATTGCTTTATTATATACCAATTTTATATTATGACTCCCTCAACTGTGATTTCCAGAATGAATTCTGTTACTGAGTATATACTGGACTTGGAATATAGGAGAATTACTATCAGTTTCATCACCCTATAGAGGAATACAATCAAATTTTGCATTTTTGACATTTAGGACCACTAAATCATATTGGTGACAACATAGCATTGATATATAATGAAGCAATACATTATATGAATCATCCTGGGATGTCTAATGTCATTATAGCATGTGTTATTAATGCATTTTGCAAAGTCTCTGAAGATATAGGAGATTTTCCCACGCTTTCTGGGTGTTGGATTCATCTCACTTGCACTCCACATTCACTTGAGGGCCTCAGGACCTGTCTGGGAGGTGCCTAATGTGAATCCCCAGAGGCCTAGATACTTATATTCCTATAAGTACATTTTGGTGATTTATGGTACCCCTATTGATGAAAAATGCGAAATATATGAATAGCTGCTAATTATGAGGGTAGGGCACTATTATTAACTGTCCAGAATATCTCCACATATGCTTATGTAATATGACATTATATCACTGTCCATAGTCTCTGGGCCACCCCTGTAGCACCCTAAGATGAAAAGTGAGTAAGAAAAGATATGATAATATACAATTAAGGGGCTACATCCATGCCCTGGGCTTTTAGTATGATATACCTATATATAATCCCTAGCTAGGGACATAATGTGCCTGTCCATATGTCTATAAAACAAAAACATCATACCAATTCTATGTTTTTCATAATAAATTACTTATATTTCTATTAAACTCTTTAGGGACTCATTACAGCAGTCAGATGGGTCCTATTATAAATATATAACATGTTTATGTATGTACATTGTGTCTACAGTAAGGAAATGGCCCCTGGTAAGGGAGGAAATGCAGGGAGGGACATACATTGACATATCCAAAAGTGGACATGTTGTGGAAGTACTAGTGGCTGCTTCTTTTGGCTTCTGGCCGCTTTTGGACCGCTTAAATCGCTTACATAATCACCCTGAAAGTGCACCACAATCTGATGCTGCAGTAATGCACAATGGGATAGGATGGGGCAATGTACAATGGCTGTATTATAAGCATATTATGTACAGTATGCTGTCATGGCAAGTTAGAGTAAATATTGCATCACCATTTGACTCTGGTTAGAGTCAAATTGTGCACTATATTGACATGACAGCCTGCAATTCCTCACTGAATGCCCTAACCCAGTTTTGTGTCTTGTAGCACTGCTCAGTTTTCCAATACCCTTTCTTACTCTATTTACAGGCTCCACATAACCACATCTCTTCTGCAGTACCCTTGTGTCCTCAATAGGCTCCATGGCATGTTTCTCAGTCCCAGACATCTTGACCGTCCCAAACATCTCATCTGCTTGTTTCCCATGAAGATCTGAGTTCTCCATATCCACCTCAAATTGATGAATCTGACCACCTGCAGGCCACTGGCTCTAACCAGCATCAGAGCACCTCACCTCAGGGCAGTAGTAGAGCTTGGACAGAAAACAGGTCAGAACCCTTTGAAGATGGTCAGGCACATCATACCCCCAGTCATCAGCTTATCACTCCCTTACACTTACTCTCAGGCCAATGTGGACTACAATGTCATTGACCATCACCACAAGAGGAACCATCACCCTTGTTCTCCTTCTCCAAGTTATCTCAACAATTCTCAGAATGGGGATATCTGCTGCCTAAAAAAAAAGTCCCAAGCTAATATACATGGACAAGAGAAGCAAAACACTGTGATACCTGCCAAAACTGAGCAAACTGATGTCTCACAAGCCTCAACCCTTGTCAACCAAGACAAGTCTTACACTCCAACTTGTCAAGGTGGTAAGTACTCAAAGACATCCAAGGCAGAGACCATTGTCCATCCTGTCACTATGGCCTTTTTTGGCCCTTTCTGGGGCAGACTGTTGGATGAAGGGAAGGCAAAGCTCTGACTCCATCTTACAACCAAAGATCCACTCCCTCCTTAAGAAATAGCCATTAACAGTATCTGTTCAGAGATTATAGTGGAGTTGGTGTTCAGGTATGAGGAGGAAGAGCTGGAACTTGAGTCTGGTTGGACATTTCACCAATCATTTGTCCAGGTATGTTCACTGACATCTGTTGTAGAATTTTACCTGCAATATGCAAGAGAGATGGCCATTATTTTAAGTTGATTCTTTGGTGATGCTCAAGTTGACATCCATCACCTTGCAGCTCTACTTGGACATGCAGAATTTTCATAGCAAACTCAAGAAGTGTGCTGTTCATGGTATCACAGAAGACTACCATTTATTTCCACCTGAACATCTTTGTGGCAAAACTGAATGTATTGAATTCATTAAAAAGAAAGCAGTGCAGCTTCTTGAAAATGCTCAATATTTATGTGGTGCTCCAGACAGTTTGGTGAGTGTGTGGTGGTGTTATGGTTATCACATCACCTTTGGCCTTTTTCCTTTCCACAGCCTCATGACTCTCACCTGACCATTCCAACCACCTGACCAGGCACATTCTCATGCTCATTTACATACATATGCTCAATACAACATGTCTCATACTGTTCTAGGACACCTGTTATGATATGTAATATTTTCTAACTTTTTTTGTACAACCACCAAGACAACACTTCACTTCATATTATTCAATATATTGTATGTGATTGTGGGAAAGATCACATGATCACAATGATGTCATGACACATGTTATTAATTTCTGCTCTTCTCTCATGCTGTCATTCTTCTTTTTCCCATCATCAACTTCTCTTTCTCACAACCGTGTGCTTTCATTTGACTACTTGTAATAATTACCTATTACAGCACTTGGTCCATGCACACTCTTTACTAGTATATATACCTGTACATTATATTGTAGAACCTCAGTCTAATCCACTTGTCATTGTGTCTACTCAGCATCTACAGTTTGAGCCTGAATGTTGATTAAGGACCAAGACTATTTCTTATTCCATCTTGTCCCATTGCCAGCTGATTGGTGTTTGCTGTGTTGAAGTCTGCCTAGTGGTTGTTATTCATAGCAACTCACAACACTTGGATCAGACTAAATACACTACCTGGATTCTAGGGGTAAGGAGGTTGCTCATGAGAGCTTTCTTATGTTTTTATTTCTTTTACATCTGCTCCTTTAGGATGTGGGTCTTGACACCCAAGCTTTAGTCTCATTAAATAGAATTTCTCAGTCCCTCCTTTGAGGTGATACCAGTGCAAGGGTCGAGCCTTGTTTGCATAGAGTGACTAGGAAACAACTGCCATCATGCAGCCTTAGGCTGAGCTTATTCTGAACACTGGTAGTCCTTGAAATGATTCAAGAGGTAGAGCCTTAGTTACCTTTACCTCAGTTTATGTGTAGTTTTGTTCCTGGTCACTGTGGTCACCAGAGAACCTGTTATCAGAGTTTATGCAGGAGAAGATACTACCTGTGGTTGAAGAAGTATTTTTTATGTAGTTTTGTTTGCCAAGTCCCTAGAGTGTGGTTGGAAGATACTACACAGTAAGGAGCTTGATCTTTTTTCTTTTTTAGCTTTATCTGCTGAAGCAAACAAGGATGTCAAACCAATTGGATATCAATGATTTGGTCTCTAGGATTCAAGACCTTAATCTAGAATCCAAAAGGTCGTCAGTGACAAAGAAGATCTCCAACCCAGACAAGTGGAACAGAGACAGGACAAAGTTTAGATTGTGGTGGATTCATCTTCACCTTTGGGTAGCAGCCCAAACATGGAAATCAGACAAGCTGAGAGCAATAGCCATACTCTCACACTTTGAAAAGAAGGCAGATGGATTCGCCCAGGTCACACTTGAAAAATATCTGGATGCAGAAGAATTCCCAGAAATAGATTTGACCACGAAAACACCTACTGGTCAACTATTAGGAGAAAAGGCTTGGCCATCTTGGTCAGATCTCCAAATAGAAATCAAGGAATACTTCCAGATAGATATCCTTGCCCACGAGTCTCTAAAAAAGTTGGAGGCTCTCAAACAAAATGGTCACCTGATCAATCTCTTTCTGCAAAGATTCGAGGTCTTGAGAAGGAAAGCCAATATAGACAACAACTTCGCCAAGGAGCTACTGAAGAAGGCAGTAGACTTCAAAATTTATGAAAGACAAAAGCTCAATGCTTCCACATCAACCTTTACTTTGGATGAGCTCATTACCAAGTATAGGAACATCAGTCAAGCTTATGAGCAAATGGCAATAGAACATGGTCCACCAAGGGCAGGACTGTCTTCTTCATTTCCACAACCACCTCCAAGGCCTCAGGGCCAATATTTTCATACACAAAGGCTGCAAGGGGGCCAATACCCACAACCACTGTGCCCACCTCAGGGGCAACATCATTTCATGCCTATGAGCATCCAACTGGGCAGAGAAGCACCCATGGAAATAGAAGCACAGCAAGTGACTCCTCAAAAGGAAACTCATACCTGCTATGGGTATTCTCAGGTAGGCCACATTTGGCCAGATTGTGCCAAGAACCCCAATTGCAGATAATGCCAACCTCAAATTTGGCAACAAGCAACTGTTACGGTTATGGTGCATCCCGGTCTTTTTCTTTATCCCACAACCTCATGCCTATCTCGTGACCACTCCTGTCACCTGACCACCCACCCTAGCACATCCTCGTGCTCGTTTACACTCAATGCAATGCATCTTGCAACAGCCCAACATTGCCCTCTCCTGCACTGCCCTCCCCAGTGCCTCTTCACACAGCCACCCTCCTGTGTCCTGATCCTGGATCTTCCCTAGATTCTCCCCAGAATATTGCTCAGGATCTTCCTGCACTGCCCTCCTCAGTGCCTCTTGCACAGCCACCCTCCTGTGTCCTGATCCTGGATCTTTCCTAGATCCTCCCCAGAATACCTCTCAGGATCTTCCCACACTGTCCTCCTCAGTGCCTCTTGACACAGTCGCCCTCCTGTGTCCTGATCCTGGATCTTCCCACCCCTCCCCTCCTTTAAGGTTGCCCACACAGCCTCCCCTGCTGTCCTCTCTGGATCTCTTCCATGGCCCTTGGACTCTCAGTCGCCATCTATCTCAGAATACTTTTAATATCCCTTGTCATCCATGGCCAGGCTCCCGTTAAGCCTGAAGGTATCCTACACCATTAGGACCAGCTAGAGTTAGGCTTAAGGCGGCTCTATGCTTCGTGTCTACTTGTATGACTACCGGTCATAGTTGTAACAAAAGATCAAGGTTATATCTTGCAAATGCCATCGCCGCATCACACCCTCGACCCCAACCATCGGATGGAACCCTCCACCAACCATCAGATGGAACCCTCCACCAACCCTAGGCTGGAACCCTCCAGCACCAGCTCATCCATCCTCACCGAGGCACACACTCCTCACCATCCCAGTCCCCTAAGGATCTCCATCACCATTGACTCCTCCACAGAACCTCTCTATGTCCACCCACGGAAGAGGAGAACTACCCTCCTCACTGACTCTCCCCTGACATCTCCCATATCCCTCTCATCCTATCCCACCCAACCTCCAAACCTCTCTCCTCCCCCTGTTCCCGATGAACCCCTCAGATGAACCCACTCTGCCCAACCTAAGAACAGATCCTCTACTGCCAAGGTCAACGCCCCTATCCCTAACCTATCAAAGAGAGCGTGGAAACACCTCCACCAGCAACGATTATGTGCTCTCTGGGGAAGAAAGGGCTGTGATAAACCTAGCCATACTTCGAACCAATGAAAGGATCCAAACCTGGCAGATGGTGACCGCCATATACCGAGGAATCATCAGACCTCATCGCAACCGACTCACGTCGGCCAAGAAGGAGTAGACCGTGATCTGAAAGGAAAATGGAGGACCATCATTGTTGAAGAAGAAAAGGACCAGGAATGGGAAGACACTCCCAACGTTTGGGAAGTCACCCCAGTACCCCATGCCAAGACAGTCAAATGGATTGACGAACCTGACGTCATCAATCCTGAGGTATCCCCACCGGACAACACCAATGCCTGGTGTCCAAGCTGTCAGGACTATATGTTCTGTTGCCTCTGTGACCGACCGCCAGTTGTAGAATATAGAAAGTACGACAGAGAAGACTGGGTAATCACACATTGGTGTGCCTACCACCAAGGAGATAGAAGAAGTGACACCAATCCCCGAATCCACGTCACCAACTCCTCATTTGCCAAACCATGCCGAGGATGGATCACGATTGAGCTCGGCGGCCACACCAGGTCAAGTGACTCCCCTCACCATGCCTGGGGAGTTAGTCTGGCATGACTATAAACTGTGATGGGTCCGAAATGACCTTAAACTACTATCGACCTGGGGACACGTTGTTAAACTGTCACCAACGGCCTGGGGATATACTTGTCTTCGTCCTGGACAGCCCAGACCTCGGTAGGAGGGACCCTACCTTGAAGACAGATCCTTCGATCCCCAGTGTGAGGCCAGATGCCTCAATGGTCTGACGACCATCCTGGGAAACCACGGCTCCCGGAGCAAGAAACCTCCGATCCGACGATGGGACCCACCATAGTCCCTAGCCAGTGGATCCGTTGTAATACAAACAAGACTGGTCTACCTAGACCATGAGTTCCCTATTGAGAAGACTGTAGTGCTGGGCACTACCAGGAAGAGGGCCTCCCCAACCTGTTGTACTCCCTTGAGGGACGCCTCACTGGAATAAGCTGAAGAACCAGATCGACCAACGGTTAGAATTTATGGAGGACGCCACCCCAGTGCAGATCTTACATGAGCTAGCCATGCTTCTTCAGCACAGGATGGTTTCCCCTGCTGTCATACCGTTTGCATTGAGAAGTGGCCCAATCAACCACAGTGTAAATGGGGGGTTTGGTAACCGTTGGCTGATGACCACACGAGCCAAACTTAGTAGGCCGGAGAGCCTACAGACCACACCTCACTCGGAAGGGCTTAAAGCCCTGGAGGAGACAGATGGGTGTTCTTTGGGAATCATCCTCCCCTTGGGTAAGGGCTGGAGCTACTCACTGATCGACCTGAACTACTCCGGAAGGGTCCTACCTTGGGAGTTCTCCACGATAAGGACCCACGATCTATCAATGAGTGGGAATCTGCAGTGATTCCACCTTAGCACTCCTCAATGTGTGGGATCATCCATAGGATCCTACTCTCAACACGTCAAGGCTAACCATTGCCTCCTTACAATATTGCCCTCTGACTAGTATGGGAAAACTAGTACCTGCCCTCCACCTGGTATGGGAAGACCAGGACCATAACTGGCATAGGAGGTCCTCCCCTTGACCTCAGCTTTGCCTCCTCGAAAAGATGTGCTTTGGCGCTGGTTGGCGCAACATGGCCAACCACCACCACCACCGCATCCAGGGTACTGCCGATCCACCCTGGATCATCGTCACCACCAGCCAGACCTGACAC
>JBBPQP010001442.1:0-10269 GCA_038092555.1 Boletus subgraveolens | reverse complement strand
AGGAGAGAAGGCGCGACGCGACGCGTTGATAATTAATATCAATCGCGTGTGTCACGTAGGGCACGTGATTGATGTCACATCACGTCGGGACCAAGTCCAAAGGAAATGTAAGTGTATGCTTTCGCCAATTCGACATGCCATCTCTTCGTTTCGCTCTGCCATTGTGTCGCGCAACTGGATACGTTCTGCTCATAACCTGGCCGGTCCAGCTACGCCCACACCAGTAACATCGCAAAAAATTGACAGAGCGAGGATCAGTACGCTTCTCTCTGGGGCGGACAGACTGCCCTCCACACCGCGCGCCGACACGCTCGAGTCCTACCTCATGTCCAAATTCTCTGATGCCTTTTTACAACTCCTACCTTTCTATGGCCTTCATGCGCCTGATCCGCTTTTGCTTGGGAAGACACCTATTCGACGTCGCACTCGCCCTGTATGACCTAATGCTCAAGGAGGGCTTCCTGGTAGTTCATTCTCTCTCTCTCCGCATGGCTGCACTCAATATCATTCATGATGCAACGAATCTCAGACCATCCCCCTGCTGAAAACACCCTTTGAGGAACAGGCGTACGGTGTCCCGGCGCTCATAGACCCCGTTCATTATCTGACAGATGTCAAACGCGTGCCGGGTGCACTCATAGATAACGTTGCCCACGCATTCGTGTCCGTACGCCAGATCAAGCTCAGCGAGTATCCAGACCTCGTCGGTGAGCTCGCGAGTATCAATATGCGCGCCGATCGTTTGGATGCTGCACAAATGCGGCTCCAGGTCTTTGAGAACATGTATGGCACACAAGGCGTGCTACCGGACGTGGCCCTATATTTGGACATTATCTGCACCCAAGAACGGTGATGCAATTCAGGATGCGCTCTTTCGCATGAAATCAGCCTGCGTCTCTCCTGATGCGAGCGTATTCGATGCCCTCATCCATGTCAATTTCGTTCAGCAATGGTTTCAGGAAGCGTTTGCGCTCTACTACCTTGTGGAGAAATGATGTGACGAGCCAATGCCTAACGATGTCACTTACAGGATGCTGTTTTGTGCCACAAACTTGCTGGACAACCCCCATGTAACCTGGATACATAGACGTCCCAAGAATGCCATTCCACCTCGAATCCTCTTTCGAGACATGCTTGCGTGCCCCTAGCACAGACTAAGGGTCGGCTGTTAGGGCGGTCGACGGTCGTCTGTGTCTGCATTCCATCTTGCCCTTCGGACATTCATAGCACACGAGGATTATCTGCAACATCCATCGCCATCCGCGCCTTGCACGCGTTTGGTCTTCAACCCAATCTCCAGACGTATCTCGTCATCTTTGTAAACCTCCTTGCATGGAACACGAGGTGAATCTCCCCTTCCCAGAAGGCAACTACCATCTTGTCGATTTCCTCATGCACCTCCATGCCAACGAAGGCCTGGATCTACACATCCTCCTAAATCGTATCCGGCAGCGTCAGCCTGTGTCAGAACGCACAGACTCATCCTCAGTCTGGATGGAAACCATCTCGCATCTGCTCAGTCTTGGGGATCATGTTCGGCCCACAGACGATAATCTCCTTGACGTTCCCATCTTCCTCCCCTCCCCCTCGCAAGTCCATCCCTGTTGACAACACACGCAAATACCGATGACGGGTGTCGACGACCAAGGCTCACAGCAGTGTGCATTCTTTTCGCCCATTCCTCTGGTATGGATCGTCTACAAAGCGCTCCTGGGTGAGCTATTCCGCAAGGCAGTGCATTGGGGTGCAGACTGGGATTGGAAAGGCGTGGTGGGGCTTATCGTCGAAGAGACCCTACATGAGATGATTCCTGATAGTTTGGGAGTATCAGAGACATCGGAGAAGCAAGTAGAGAGGTAGAGGGACAAAGAGGGTGTGTTGCCGTTTGCGGCGGTGAGGATGATGCATCGGAGACAGAGTGTGAGGGGTGGACGGGAGATTGCATTTGACTTTGAGAGCTAGGGAAGGAATTGGTGGGCATCTTTTGTTGCCTTTTTGCATACCTGATGCACTTGGGACAGCTTGTACTTTTACATTTAGGTGTTGTCTCGAGGATGGACTCGAGATAAAAGCATACAATTTCGACCAAGGTACCTAGGGAAATGGCTCCAACCCTTGAAGGACTCGGATGAAGACAGTGGTCGCTTCTTTCCAGGAATGACATACCATGAGATTCGTCCCGAGACAAGGAAGTAAACGTGCGAGGTATCATGCCATAGCAGCATGTTGTTGTTTCTGTTCGATTGACAGACACCTGGCCGCAGTGCTCGATCGAAGTGATATGTTAGAGCCACGTCACAAACCTCTCCTCGCCTGCCTGCTGACTGTCATTATTGTAGGAGTTTTCATTCGTGTCGATGGTTTACATCAGAGCAAATATCAGTTCGTTCCAATTATCATTGCAAGATTGGCCACCCAGATGGTGCTACGTGCAGATCAGTATATTTTGCATTTCCCCTGCCAATGGTAGTACCTGTCTCAGCTTGTCAATGCCCTCCATTGGCTCCTTCCTCCATGTCGCCTTCCCCTTTTTTGAGATCTCGTAAGTGAGTCCCTGGTACATGGCCTTCTCACAGCTAATATTGTTGTCTTGCTTGAAACCACAAACTAAACCCAACACTTTAGGTCAGAGCCCTCCTAAGTCAGAATCATGGCAACACTGGTGATGTCACACTGCTGTATTGAAGGAGAGCCATGTATCCTTGGGAGACAAAGAGGAATGAAACTGAGGAACAATGAATGAATGAAAGGAAGTACAAAAGGAGTACATTGTTGACATAGAATGATGAAGAAATGTATTAGAGATAAACAAGAAGCAAAGAGCAGTATCGCATAGGGGTGAGGGAAAACAGTAATACCACTTGCAAATTTGAATACTTTCTCCAAATCTGCACAACCAGTACTACTCAGTACTTCAACACTTCCTCCAAATTCTAATGGTTGGTGGCACTTGCTATGAGATCAAGTTAGTATGTGGAAACCTATGTCACCCATCACTTACACAAAGAGTGATGCAGAATTACATCCATGACAATTTTTGTTTTTTCCTCCATGCCATTGGCAGCAGAATATTTGCCAAAGAGTTCATCAAGTTTCTTGGACACCTGAGCAGATATCCCAGATGCTTGATGCCTTTGTACTGCCAAGGAAAAGGGGTCTTGAGATTTTTTTTGGACCAGAGTAAAGGAATATTGAAGAAGTAGTAGCAGCTCTATGTAGAAGGGTATGTATCAAATTTATGAAAATCCAAATTTTATTAACTTACCAATGCCATTTTGAAGAATGGCTTTCTTTCTTTTGGTTGGCTTGTTAGTCTAAAATAGATATGGGAAATTAGTAAAATAATCATGTTTCCAAGACTACACATGCCATGGACATTGCCTCCCTTGTTTGAAGAGAGTCCTGGAAAACATGAGATTATTTTAGCAAAACCACAGTATAATCAGATGGTAAAATATTTACTGAATGGAACCTAGGGTTGGCAAGAATCTGGACAAAATTAGCTGTACTATATAGAATTTGAGGGTAAAAACTGACTGTCTATTCAAATTATAAATAATGACATTTAAATCGTTACACAGATATCTTACCTGCTGAATGTAAAAAAAGCATCAATGTAAGTAACACAAAAAATTAACATCACAGAATATAACTTACATCCTATAGGTATATCACTTTATAGTTGCATGGTTCTTGAAAGTGGCATGATAATACTTACCAGCTATACATAATTAAGAAATAATATAATTATGACAGATTTACAATGAAATGACAAGTTGAATGAGCACAATGTAGATGTGCATTGTAAATCAGGTCACTTACATCCTATGTTGTACAAAGTATTTTGAAAAGGCATGTGTATAATCAGTGATCAATATGTTAATGCACATTACATATATGATTACCTTCTGTGAAATGTCAGTTGATGTTAAGCAGGAAATCACATTTTTGCCAACATTTGAAATTGAATAACTTACTTCCTATCAATGTGGAAGAAGAAATAAACATGGATTGATCAGCAACTGATACTGTCTTATGCATATAGAGGCACTTACAAGCTATGAGTGGAATAGTAATGAAAGTAAAAAAGATACAGAGAAAACATCAGTAGCATTATAATTTTGAATACACATTATACTGCTTACTTGCTATCAATGGAAGAACAGGAGGATGCACATTGATCAGTAGCATTCTTATTTTAAATTCACATCAGACCACTCACTTCCTATCAATAGAACAGTAGGAGGCATGCTGATTGGCAGTATTCTTACTGTGAATATAAATGACACCACTCACAAGCTATCAATAAATGAGCAGAAGACATGTTAATAAGCAATAATCTCATTTCAAATCCATATCAGATTACTTACAACCTGTTAATGAAAAATGGGGAGGAGGTATGGTAATCAGCAGCATTCTCATTTCAAATCCATATTACAGATCTTACTTGCTATCAATGAAAGAGAAGGAGGCATGGTAATCAGCTTCATTTTCATTTCAAGCATACATTAGACCACTTACTTCCTATCAATGGCAAAGCAGTACAACATACACTTATTAGCAGCATTCTTATTTCAAACCCACATCAGACCACTCACTCGCTATCAATTTTGGAGCAGGAGAAGGCATGCTCATTAGCATCATTCTCATTTTAAATCCACATCAGATTACTTACATCCTATCATTGAAAGAGCAAGCAGCATGTTAATCAGTAGCATTTTTATTTTAAACTCACATCAGATTGCTTACTTCCTATCAATGGAAAAGAAGGCATGCTGATCAACAGTATTCTTGTTTCAAACCCACATTAGACCACTCACTGTCTATCAATGGGAGAAGAGAAGAAGGCATGCTAATTAGCAGCATTCTCATTTCAAATTCACACCAGGTCACTTACTCCCTGTCAATGAAAAAGGAGAAGAAGGCATGCCAATAAGTAGCATTTTCATTTCAAATCAACATCAGACCACTTACTGTCTATCAATGGCAGGAGGCATGCAGATTAGTAACATGCTCATTTCAAATTCACATTAGACCACTTACTTCCTACCAATAAAATAGAAGAAGCCATACTGATTAGCAGGATTCTCATTGCAAATCCAGATTGAACCACTTACTCCCTATTAATGAAGTGCAAGAGAAGGTGTGCTGATCAGCAGCATTCTCATTTCAAATCCATATCAGACCACTTACAAGCTATCAATAAAAGAGCAAGTAAAGGCATGCTGATCAACAGAATTTTCACTTCAAATCCACATCAGACCACTTACAGGCTATCAATGGAAGAGCAGGAGTAGGCACATTGATCAGCAGCATTGTCATTTCACATCATATCAGATTGCTCACAGGCTATCAATGGAAGAGCAGAAGGGAGTATGCTGATCAACAGTATTTACATCTCATATTCATATCTGGACACTTACAGGCTATCAATGAAAGAACAAAAGAAGATATGCTGATCAGCAGTATTCTTCTTTCAAATCCACTTCACATTGCTTACAGGCTAACAATGAGAGAGTAGAAGGAGGTATGTTGATCAGCAGCATTCTCAGGCTCAGCTCAGATCCATATAAGACCACTTACAAGCTATTAATGGTAAGCATGCTGATGAACAGTGTTCTCAGCTAGAATCCACACAACAGCACTTACACACTATCAATGAGAGAGGAGAAGACATGCTAATCAGAAGCATTCCTGTTTTAGATCCACATGAAATTACTTACACACTACCATTGAAAGAATGGAAGGAGGCATGTCGATCAGCATCATTCTCAGTTCAAATGCATATTAAACAACTTACATACTATCAATGGGAAAGCAAGATAGGGCATACTGATCAGTAGCATTGAAATTTCAAATCCATATAAAATCACTTACACACTATCAAGGGCAGACATGCTAATCAGCAGCATTTACCTTTCAAATGCATATCAGACAACTTACAAGCTACCATGGAAAGCAGAAGGAATCATGCTGATTAGCACCATTCTCATGTCAAATTTACATCAGATCACTCACACACTGTCAATAATACAATAAGGGAAGACATGCTGATCAGCAGTCTTCTCATTTCAGAAGGTATTAGACTACTTACTTTCTATAAATAAAAGAATAGGAGTTATGCTGATTAGCTTCTTGTTTCAAAAGGCACATAAGATCATTTACAATCTATCAATAAAATAGCAGGAGGCATGCTAATTAGCAGCATTCTCATTTCAAATCCACATCAGACCACTTACAAGCTATCAAGAGGAGAGCAGCAAGCATGCTGATTAGCAGCATTCTCATTGTAAACTCATATCAGACCACTTACAGGCTATAAATGATAGAGCAGGATGAGGCATCCTAATAATCAGCAGCATTTCATTTCAAATCCACATCAAATCACTTACATGCTATCAAGGGAAAAGCAGCAGTTTGTTGATCAGCAGCATTCTCATTTCAAATACATGTCAAACCACTTACAAGCTATCAATGGAAGAGTGGGAGTATATTGGTCAGCAGCATTCTCATTCCAAATCCATGTTAAATCACTTACATGCTATTAATGCAAAAGCAGCATAAGACATGCTGATTAGGAGCATTCAAATTCAAATTCACATCAGACCACTCACAAGCTAGCAATGGAAAAGCAGCAGGCATGTTGATCAACAACATTCTCATTCAAATCCACATCAGACCACTTACAGGCTGTTAATGCAAAAGCAGCAGGCATGTTGATCAGTAGCATTTTCATTCAAATCCACATCAGGCCACTTACAGGCTATTAATGTGAAAGTAGCAGAAGACATGCTGATTAGGAGCATTTTCACTCAAATTCACATCAGACCACTCACAAGCTAGCAATGGAAAAGCAGTAGGCATGTTGATCAGCAGTGTTTTATTTAAATCCATATAGAACCACTCACACACTATAATATGGAACAAAAGAAGCCATGATGATCAACATTAGCATTCAAATTTCAAATCCACATCAAACTACTTACTCCCTATTAATGGCAAAACAAGAGGCATGCTAATCAGCAGCATTCTTATTTAAATCCATATAGAACCACTCACACACTATGTGTAATATAAAACAAAAGAAGCCATAATGGTCAACATCAGCATTCAAATTTCAAATCCATATCAAATCACTTACTCCCTATTAATGGCAGCAAAATGATACATGCTGATCAACAGCATTTATATTTCAAATTAACATTGCACCACTTACTGCCTATTATTGGGAAATCAAGAGGAAGTATGCTGATGAGGAGCATTATGTTGACAATTCAAATCAAACCACTTACCTCCTATTGATGGCAAGGCAAAAATATGCATGCTAATAAGCAGTCTTCATATTTAAAATCCACATTGTACCACTTACTCGCTATCAGTGGAAGAGCAAGGGGAGTTATGCTGATCAGCACCATTCTCATTTCCAATTCATATCAGACCACTTACAGCCTATCAGTGGGAGAGCAGGAGAAGACATATTAGTTGGCAGTATTCTCATTTCATGTTTGCATCAAAACACTTACTTCCTATAAAAGGAACAGTAAAGAGTGGTGTGCTGATTAGCAGCATTCTCATCTCAATTTTCCATGGATCCACTCACAATCTATTAATTGAAGAGCAGAATAAGCTAATATGAGCAATCTCATTTCAAATTCACATCATACCACTTACAAACTATCAATGGAAGAGCAAAAGGAGGTATGTTAATCAGTAGCATTTTTAATTTAAATTCACATCAGACCACTTACTTCCTATCAATGGAAGAATAGAAATCATGCTTATCAGCACCATTCTCATTTTAAATCCACATTAAACCACTTACTCCCTATCAATCAAAGAGGAGCACAAGGGATACTAATCAACAGCATATTCATCTCAAATCCACATCAAATCACTTACTCGCTATCAACAAAAACACAGAAGACATGGTAATTAGTAGCATTCTCATCTCAAATTCACATCAGACCACTTATGTACTCGCTGTTAATGGCAAAGTAGCAGAAGATGCACTAATGAGCATATTGTTATGTATATCAAACCCACATTAAACAACTTACTTGCTATCAATGGTAGAGTAGAAGAAGACATGCTGATCAGCAGCAGCATTATTTCAAATCCACATTAAGCCACTTACAAGCTATAAATAGCAGAATAGAAGGAGGCATGTTGATTAGCAGCATTCTCATCTCAAATCCACATCAAGTTGCTTACAAGCTATAAATGAAAAAGGAGGAGGCATCCTAATCAGCAATACTCTCATTCCAATTTCACATTGGATTACTTACACACTATCAATGGAGAAAGAGGATGCATATTTATAAGCAGCATTTCCATTCCATATCAGACCACTTACAAGTCCCTATCAATTGCAAAGCAAGAGAAGTATGGTAATGAGCAGCATTCTCATTTCAAATTGACATTAGATCACTTACTTCCTATCAAATGGAGAAGAAAAGGAGATATGCTGATCAACAGCATTTTTATTTCAAATCCACACTAGATCACTTACTCGCTGCCAATGGAACAGCAGGCAGAGGCATGCTCATTAGTATCACTCACTCTTCAAATTCACATCAAATTACTTACAGGCTATCAATAGGACAGTGGAGGTATCCTGATGAACAATATTACAATTTGAATCCACATTGGACTACTTACTCCCTATGAATGGGAGAGCATAAGGAGGCATGCTGATCAGCAGCATTTCAAATAAACATCAAACCACTTACTCGCTATCAACAGAGCATGAGAAGGCAAAATCAGCAGCAGAATTCTCATTTTAAATCCACATCAGACCACCTACAACCTATTAGTGGAGGAGCAGTAGGATGCAACTTTATCACATATTCCTGATTTTATATTGCCATAAAATACTCACCCACTATTAGCACAGCACAAAGGCCTTTGATCAACTCATAGTTTATAATGTGTAATTGATCACCTACAAACTATCATTGATGTTGCAATGGTCCAGATGAAATAAATCTTGTCAAAAAAAAACCTCCCCATTCACACACCACTTACTTGCTTTATATCCAATCATGGTTGAGACAACACATGAAACCCTTAGTTTTGCAACTTTTAAATGTACTCAACCACTTACTCCCTACCATGATATAAAGGTCAATTTATTAGCCACACTTCCCCTCAGTACACATCAGATCACTTACTGCCTGATAATAATAATAAAAACAGTAGTGCCATCAAAAAAATCAATTAACAGAATGCTAACTTGCATATGTTCCTGTATCACTTACTCCCTTTGAATTGAAAATAATACATATACATTCATCAGCCCCACTCTCTTTCAAGTCTTCATCAGATTGCTCACCTGCTATTAACACACAAGCAGTAGAAGAGGTTATAATGAATCATTGTATTTGATACACCACTTACATGCTATCAATATGGTAAGGCATGTAATCTTATCATGACTTCAATGCATAATAAATTTAGTACTTACTCTCTTCATGGATGGGATAAATTGATCAATCAGTTAGCTCTCCTATAATCCCATGTCACAATAATTACCTAACCATCCATCAACATCATTCAAGCAAATAGTCATTTTTTATCTGAAACTTTTTCACACTAACTCAAAATCTCACCTGCATGTGTGGAAACCAACTTGCCAAGGCCTCACCCAGCTCAACATCTCTATTTTGAGTGGTCCTAAGCTCAGCATAGGGCACCAAGGCACTTTATGCCATTGATATATATGTATATATCTTTTACATCTAGAAGCTGTTTCACTTACTATCTGATTGCATACTCAATGCAGAGTAGAATATTCTTTTCTTGTGCTGTAATCAACAACATCTGCAATGACACATCATTCAATGCAGCTGCAGTCCTTTCCAACAATATGTTGCATCCTGCATCAGATGTATCCATGTCTGGTAACATAATCAGTAGAAATGAAATGAAATGAAAGCATATAGGTACAAACTTTCCAGCTGCACAAATGCCTGTGGAGGAAATGGCATCCTGCACAAATCCCCCCATACATTTCTCCTGGTAAACATCTCATTGGCATGTTCCTTCTGCCTCATGAGTTGATCTTCCTGAGGCAGTAGTAAGTCTTCAAGCTGGATTGCCTGTATCATGAGTGCATCACATTTAGTGAATAGCACCACAACTGGCACTAGCACCCCAACCAATCAGCTCAGAACATATCATCAACAAGAATTTGTCACCATTCCCAGTGTCACATGTACCAAAAAACCTCTCCTCTGCAATAGTGATAGCACGATGAAACTGATCCATTGG
>JBBPQP010001441.1:0-10279 GCA_038092555.1 Boletus subgraveolens | reverse complement strand
CATGGAAGTTGTCACGCCGGCAAGCGCACTGGTTGCTCTTTCTGCAGGACTTCAACCTGTCCTACATTGCACTCCCAGGGAGTAAAATGGCCCCTGTGGACACTCTGTCCCAGAAGAACAGTGTAGATACATCAAATGACAATGCCACCATTCAGATGTTGCCTGACGATGCCTTCGACCACCAACTCCGCACCATTGATTTGGCTCTGGCTGATAAGATACACGCCTCCTCTGCCACCAATCCTCTCATGTTGGATGCCCTCCATTGAATGGAGGAAGAAACCCCCCCTCTTGGCCAAATAGTTGCTGCCAATTGGTCTTATATTGAAGGGTGCCTGTACTTCAAGAATCACCTCTATGTTCCAACTGACGCACACCATGACCTCATCTCCACCACCCACTCCTCCTTCAAGGGGGGGCACAGCAGCCACCTCCAGACAGTTGCACTCCTTTCTCGCAATTATTGGTGGCCTGGCCTCTCCTCCTTTGTCCAGTGATATGTCATTGGCTGCACCATTTGCCAGGCATACAAAGTACAGACACATCCCACTATTCCCCCACTTGTTCCCCTCGATTTTGCCGCCTTCTGTCCCTTCCAACACCTTTCCATGGATCTGATCACCAACCCACCATTGGTGCGAGGCTTTCATTTTGTTATGGTCATGGTCAACCATGGGCTTATGAAGGGGGTAATATTGGCCCCTTGTACAAAAACAGTGGATGCTGCCAGCATAGCCTGTTTATTTTTTGAACATGTGTTCAAACAATTCGGTCTTCACAACCAATTACTCTCTGATCAAGGGCCACAATTCATGTCGGCCTTTGCCAAGGAACTTGCTCACCTCCTTGGCTATGACATTTCACTCTCCACTGTGTACTACCCTCAAACTGATGGGAAAACAGAATGGTACAATCAGGAACTGGAGACCTACTTGCACATTTATTGTGATGGCATCCCTCAAAAATGGCTGGATCTTCTCCCTTACACTGAATTTGCCCACAATTTGGCTGAACACTTGGTCATCCACAAGTCGCCATTTGCCCTGATGCTTGGATACTCCCCTCACTCCTACCCAGCAATCAGGAATACCCTCAACCCTGCCCTGGAAACCCACCTTTCTAACCTTGACAAAGCATGAAAAGAAGCAAAGGCTATGCATACCCTTGCACAACAAAGAATGAAAGAATGGAACCTATCTTGGTTCCAGCTGTGGAAGATAGGAGATAAGGTGTGGCTAGACAGCCACAACCTTAAACTGCAGATCCCATCTCGGAAGCTTTCCCCTCATTGAACTGGACCTTTCAAAATCTCTGCCATGATTTCAAAAGTGGTCTACAAGTTAAAACTTCCAACACAATGGAAAATTCACGACATCTTCCATGCCTCTCTGTCATCATCCTATCAGGAAACCCCCAAACATGGACCCAATTTCCCTCACCCACTTCCAGAACTCCTCAGGACCAAGGAGGAATATAAAGTGGAGAAAATTATTAATCACTGCAGAAAACCCCAAAGGAGGCAGTACCTCATTCACTGGCAGGGATACCCAGACTTGGAACAGACATGGAAACCTGAATCCCACTTGGAAAATGCCAAGGCAGTACTTTCTGAGTATAAAAGAAGAGTCAGACTCTGAAACCCCTCTCTCTTAAACTCCACCACCTTTGTCCATGCCCTTCCCCCTCATTCCCTCCATTCCCCTCTCCACCTGCATCAGCTGCCTTCCCCCTTCCACACGTCACCTACTCTATGTCAGCATTCTTGAGAGATCTCAAACATCAGAGGCACTCAAGTCCCTCCCCTTCTTCTCAAGTGACGAAACACTCTGCCACCTCGTCTGCCAATACCACCTCTACACCACTCTTTGATCCCTTCTCCCCTGGGCCTTTAGGGTCCAGACAAGTTCCTTTTCCCTCCTGGGCCCTGGCCTCCTTAATGGAAGGGAGTCCCCAGCCCCCATCCTCGCCATTGAGCAAACCGTGCTCAAACTGCGAAACAACACTCTGGACCACCTATATGTCGCAGGAATCAACCTCTGCATCTCCCTCATACCCATTAGAGAGCTATCCACTATTCTCAATCCCATCATCTTCACTCTCCCCCAGGCTGAATGGGAGAGATACCACAACAACACTCCCAATCCTCCCATCATTGAACGCTCTCCCAGATTTGATTATTCCACCCCCACCAACACTCTTGTTGAATTAGGAGACTCCTCCCCCTGATTCTCTGATGGAGGATCTATTTCACAACATCATAGCACCATCCACATATCTCCCCAAGAGACCGCTTTCCTCTCCTCCCCCATACCCAGAGACCCTCCCACCCAACCCATCACTCTTGTCAACTCCTCCACCATGCCCACCATCTCCTTTTCTCAGCAGGCCTTCCATCTTGACCCCCACACTCTCTTTCCCCCCATTGGGAGACTCTACAGCTGTCTGCCCACCCCTCCACGTCTACATTCCTAGCAGGACCAGTGACCAGTCAGGAACCCCTGGACTGGATCCCTGTGATCCAGCTCCAACCATGGATTGTGACCCCTAGCCTAACATGGGCCCCATACCCCATGTATCCACTCTCCATCCCAATGCCCCCACTATATCCATGGAATGCTTGAAGTACACCTGGTGCTTCCAATGCAAACAGCTTGGGCATATTCAGCAGAACTGCCCCTGGTATCGGTGCTGCTTTTGCTGCATTGTTGCCCCTGGACACATCTGATCCCTCTGTCCCAACTGATGCTGCACCAGATGCTACACCTGCGACCACATTTGGACCGACTGCCTCCACAACCTCCCATCCTCCTCCTGGGATCTCACCAATTACAAAGTCAACAAAGGAGACCATAGCGGATAATGTTGAGTCTGAGATGGTACTTCAGATCAACAAAGGGGGTAATGTTACAGTTAAGGAGACTCTTTATTCATTTTCTCCTTCACCTCCTCCTTGTTGTATCCCAACTCCAATCCCTTCATCAGTTACTCCCCCATCCCACCTCAACCATCCCAATTCTTCTCTCTTTGCCAAAGTCTTCCATGACCTCCATGATTACCAGATCCCTGCCTTCACCTGGGCCAACCTGTCAGACAAGTCCCTCTTTGAGGAATGAGGCCATGCCTCACTGCTCCTGGATACCCCCTTTACACCACTCTGGGACTCTCCTTTTGTACTCTTTCTCTTTGACTCTTACTTACAAATCTCTGACTCACATAGACACTGCCCTCCTACATAGCCTCTCTTACAGCTATACATTTCCCCTTTTACCTACCTCATCTATCTCATGTGCTATGTGACACAATGTGTCCTCTTCCTTATTTATCTTTAGGGCTCCAATACCTGCCCTAAAATACTTACTATATATATTAGAGCGCTGCCTGTATCCTTCTCTTTCTTTAACCTTGATATACACTTATTTGTGTTGTCAACTCGTTCCTCGAGATCTCCTCCCTTGTGCCTCACCTCCTCTCTGCCTCATCCTCCTCTCTACCAACTCTGGGCCAGTCCCAGTACTGTTGACTCAAGTCAAGCCATTCACTCTTAACTCCATAGGGAGTCAACCTAGAGTAGGAATGAGACATGTTCATGAATGTGTTCCATTGTTATGGATGGTCATAACAGGGTGGAATGGATGATATCAGTGAAGCAAGGAAGATGTGGCAGGGATGATATCAGTGAAGTGAGGGGAGGAGATGTACAATATCAGTGAAGCAAGGAAGGTGTGACAGGAACAGACAATGCTTGGGTGAGGCTGAGTGGAACAGAGACAGGAAACCAACACAAATGACATGTATTGCAAATGAATCTAACTAATACACCAGCAACCAGGCAGTAACTAGATATCAGCAATGCAAAGGAAGGTGTGACAGGGACAAAGCAGACATGAATGAAACAACAAGACAAGAAAGACATGATGCATGTTACCCTTAGGTCTTGTGATTGAGGTAGTTGATGTGCAAATAGTCAGCACCCTCATGCTGGATGATGCAGTCACTTGAAACAGATCCGTTGACCTGGAAGCCAGGGTAGAGTTTGAACAGGGCAACTGTGGGGTGGCCATCTGCATCTGTAGGGACAATGAGATGCACTGCAAGCATCAGCATGAATGCCTGGATCTTGACAAGTAACACATTGAGCCCAGTGGTTGAGCCCAAGACCATGATCTCATACACTTCCTGCACCATCTTGAGAAAGGCCTGTGGGTGGAACATTGTCCCATCCAAGAAGATACTGTGTGGCTGGGGCCAGTGGAGTAGCTCCAGCATCTCTAGAGCCATCTTCGACCTGACACCATCCATGCAGATGCCACATTTGTGGTTCATGACTGACTTCTCTGGGCCAGGGTACATGATGGTCTTGCAGCAGAAGCATGTAGGAACTTTGTGGGGCTGGTGGATAGTAGGTAGACAATGAATCAGCACTGAATGAATGCCAATGGTGCCAAGCATGCTTACTCTTTTGCCAGTCATAGTGTTGGCCTTGATGAGGTTGATGATGAAGCAGTGGTGTCACCAGAATGCTTTGGTGTTTCATTTGGCTGCAAGTATGTTGTGTGAGCAGGTATTGTGATGGTGAATGAATGAGATGAATGGCACCCACATTTGAAGTTGTCTCTCAGGACTCTTTTGATCAATCTTGCCTCCATCTTGCCCAGCTTGTAAAGCAGGGTGAGGGGATTCTTCCTAATGGCCACCATACCAACCTTCTGGGCCAATTGACAATTGTACTCCTCCATTGTATCAATCCACTTCCTCAATGTCATTCTGTAAGAAACCCAGGTAAATTCCACATGCATCTTCATAAAAAGGAAAAATTTGTTGTCACCTTTGATTGTGAGGGATTCTGGATTGATGCCTGTGGCAGCCATGAATAGGTTCTGGAATCTTGTCTTGTGGCCAGTGTAACCCTGGTTGCCAAGGGTGTCCTGAGTAAGCAAGAGTGAGGAGTCTATGGACAAAGCCATGGGCAACTCTGCAGTGGATGTACTGATGGGTGATGGTGAAAGGAGAGGTTGACTAGGTGTGAAAGGAACAGATGACACTGGTGTGGGGCCTAGGGCCTTGACTTTCCTTGACTTCAGAGGGTGGGAGCAATTTGAGTGCCTGAAATACTATTCAAGTGTTCCGACATGACATTCAGTCTTGATTACTCCATCCCCATCCATGCCTGAACCTTGTTTCTCTTCTGCCTTTCACTTGGTAGAAGTTGGAACTGCATTCAAAGGGCATAAAGGACTTGGGTTCAAGTTGCTGGATGGTGCAGATGGTGCAAAGACCTGCGCAAGTTCAAGTAGCTTAGGGTCAATATTTAGTTCATGGAAAATAAAGTCATGGCTGGAGAAAAGTGCACACTCAGTGATAGTATTGTTACTGGTACTATTGCCACAAGAATAGACTTGAGAAAAGATGGTGTCAACCTGGAACTTGTTGACTTCTTCCTTTACCAGGCCATCGAATGTCGAGATGTGTTCCAAAGGTACTAAACCAAAGGTCTTGCCAGAGTCAGCAAGTTGAAGCTCAGGAAGGGCGAGGAGGGTGCACTGTGTGTCAGCTGCACAGAGCTGATTATAGAGCTTTGCGATGGCATTAGTCAAGTTGGTGTGATGTGAGCTGGCTGTAAGAGTGATGAATGGAGTCTTCTCAGGATGGTTGGATGCAATTGAATGTTCCTGCAATGGATGAAATCATGACTGAGAGCTGCAAGCATCATGATTCCACTTGGCTGCACTCTTTGGAGGGTATTCCATGCCTTGTGACATCCTTCAATGTGACTTCCATTGGACAGGATGTCCTGTTGGTGGTGCTGTAGGCACCCTTTGCAGATGTGCTTCAGCTGCTCCTGATGAACCTAATGAACATTTTCAGCAGCCACTCACATCATGATTAAAGCTGACTCACCTTTTCAGACACAATGGACCAACTAGTTCCCTGTGCTGCCCACTTGTCATATGTATGCACTAGCCACTGTTCTTGTTCATCCCAGTCCCAGTACTCAGCCCCTTGCTCCCCCTCACTGGCATGCTTTTTGAGTATGGCATCCATAATATCCAACATGACTATGGCATGATGAGGATTCTTGCTCCCATTCAGGATAGTTGCCATGTACCTAGTTACCACATGTCAAATGTAATTTTTGAAGTGAGAATGATGACGATGTACTGTGTGATGAAGTGCCAAACAACTTGAATGGAATCACTGTCAGGAAAGATAGTAGCGATGGCACTCCTTACCAAGCAGCAATTGTCACTGATGAACATCTTTGATAGTGGTTGACCAAGGAGTTGAGTACAATGCCATATTCCCATAAGGAGCTCCTGGATCTTGGCATTGGCCTTCAACTGACAGAAGCACTATCAAATAATCAGCCATATTGATCATGTGATATTGCTGTACTCACCCAGGCAATAATGTCATTCTGTTCGTTGAGGACACTCAGGATTCCTCCTTTCAGGTACTTTGATCACTTGCCATCCTTGTCACTAACAGTTGCTTTGTTGGATATCTTGAAGGTGCTATCAAATGAACTGCAAACTGCTACAATCACAGTGAGTCATTCATAGCATTGGATATAATTAAAGTGGTCTCACCTGTCAACATTTGCATGTAAGACTTGGACTTGTGCTCCCATGCACACATGATGAATTTGAGGTAGACCTCAGAGATGATGTCCACTGATATGCACTGAGCATCATAGCATAGCAGATTGGTGAACCCTGAAAAGGCTTGAAGAGCTTTCAGGCCAGTGCCAAAGAAGAAGGTGACCATTCTTGGTCCCACCAATGTTTCCTCAAGTCTACTGAAGTATTTGAATGTGTGGCAATGGTATTCAAGCAAGTGGAGCTCTGGAGGAGAATCAGGTTAGTATCACACTACCACTCAAGAACAAACTCACATCTGATCTGCTCTGCCAGTCCACCAGATGTCATCAGTGAATTTGAAAAGTTTGGATAATATTATATATTGTCATTATAAACCCTACATTTGCTATAAGCTCAACAATTATTGTGAGCAAGAAGCTAACCAAATATATATGCAGATATAGGTCAAAAGACATTGACAATAACTAGAAAAGATATGCTGAAGTATCTTAAAAGCCAGTTCTTATTATAAATTAGAATTTATAATTCCACTACTGTATTTTAATCTTTACCCAGGATATATCTTCTGCTAATAATATGATATAATAATATAATCCTATATAATCTTTGGAAAGGTTGACAGCACAGATCAAAAGTTATCATTAGGTTTCTGTAAATTCAATTCACCCACCTTATCAATTTAATGCAAAGGAAAGAAATAATATTTATCAACTTTATCTACAATATTACTATTTACAAATAGACTACCATTGTAACTACTAAAAAGTAAAAAAAAAAAGCGAAAAAAAAGTTTTTAAAAAAACACTTACAAATGTCCTCACACAAGTGCAAACTTACCTGATCATGAACCCTAAGAACTAGAGTGACTCTTGCTCTGAGAAGGAAACTCAAAGACAAGAGTAAAGAAAATTAAAAGTCAGAGTGACTGAGTTTATATAACATGTACTGTATAGTACTTACAAAAATTTTCCCACACCTTTGGCTGATCTCTGATAGCCATTGTCAGAGATAATATTTGTGCTATTGATATTAGCAAACCATTGTCATTTCTTTGTTACATTATAAGCAATTGTAATCAGAATGGCATTGCTAACAATATTTACCAGATGTGACATACTGTATACATAACATGTCAATGCAATCATGCAAGTAAATTAGCTTACATTGACTGAGTTTATATTTGTGGCAATATATAATCATAAAATTATCAGGAACTTCTGCTAAGCATGACACTTGCATAAAATATTTGCATGACCAGGTAAGGGCATTGGCTAGCAATGGAAAGATCTATATTTTCATTTCAAAATTTAATTTAATTGAAATATAAATAATGTCATAGCATGGTAAGGACAAGCCAGTGATGAAAAGTTGGTTTCTATGCTCCAAGATTTCAGGTCTGGTTGTGCTGTAACTCATCATGAGGTTATATCTAAAGTACTGTTTGGCAGCATTGAATGTCTGGTCTGGGGTTCCCTACTATCACTCAGATTTGTGCATGGCATTCTGCTCAGTGGAGATTGAGATTGTTTGCATAATGCTCTCATCTTGCATTTATCTTGGAGGAGATTGTGCTAAGCATTCCCAACTGAATCATCCTGGTTGTCACACTGTCATCCATCAGTATCTAACAGACTCAACATTGTGTGTCACCAGTGTCTTGCAGATTCATGTCCTGGATGCAGCTTGTCAGTATATCAGGCTGCTTCCTCTCAGGTGACTGCTGCAACTCCATGATGTGTTGTTTGATCCAAGACCAAGCCTTGTGAAACTTCATCAAACATTATGGACATATATTGATTATCTCAAGTGGGAATGGGATTGACACCAATGTACTAATATCTCACATATTGATTGGCCTGTTTTTATACCAGATTAGCAAAAGACTGAGATTATGTAAGGTTTCCAAGATGCAACATCATCAGATACTTTGAAGACATTCATTTGTGTATTGTATAGCACAATCTGAAACTGTGCAAACAGAAACATTGTTGATCTTGTGGGCATGAATCTCAATTTGCTAAAAAGGCCAGATAAGTGTCTTGTATATGGTGAAGTAGTTCATGTCAGAACTGTGGTATTCTACTTCAAACTTTCACATTCCATGTCCATTCCTTGTTCATCCACTATTCATATTTGCTAATGGTTGACAGACCATATCTGGACTTATACCAGATTCTATAATTCTTTGCCTTTATAGGCATATGGCTAGGGCTATGTACTAGACTCTGATCTAGACATAGATCTCTCTAGACCTCTTTTAAGTATTACAGAGCACTAGACCATCTTAGGATCCTCTAGACCATGACTATATGTCATACAGTTCTAGATTATCACATACTGTGACAGATATTGCATCATATCCTTCACTCTAATGTCTAAATCATGACATCATGCCTGTTATGACCGATTTGTAACAATGGTACACATTCGTGAACATGTCTCATTCCTACTCTTGGTTGACTCTGAAAGGAGTTTAAGAGTGAACAGCTTAACCAAAGTCAACAGTATTGGGACTGGCCCAGAGTTGGTAGAGAGGAGGATAAGGCTGAGGTGAGATGAGGCATGAGGGAGGGGATCTCAAGGAATGAGTTGATTACACAAATAAGTGTATATCAAGGTTAAAGAAAGAGAGAGATACAAGTGGTGCTCCAATATATATAGTAGGTACTTTAGGGCAGGTATCGGAGCCCTAAAGATAAATAAGGAAGTGGACATGTTGCATTGCATAGCATGTGATATAAACTGGATGGATGGAAGGGGAAACACATAACCTGTGAAAGAAGGCTATGTAGAAGCAGTGTCTATGTGAGTCAGAGAATGTAAGTAAGAGTCATGAGGAAATGGAAATGGAAATGGAAATGGAGAGTCCCAGAGGCAGTGAGGATGGGTGTACCCAGAGGTGATGAGGCATAGCCTTATCCCTCAAACAGTGACTTGTCTAGCAAGTTGGCTCAGGTGGAAGCAGGGATCTGGTAATCTCAGAGGTCATGGAAGATCTCAACGAAGAGGGAAGAGCTGGGGTGGTCAAGATGGGAGGGGGGGGTAACTGACAAAGGGATTGGAGTTGGAAAACAATGAGGAGGAGGCGAAGGAGAAAATGAGTAAGGGGTCTCCTCGACCATAACAATGCCCTCTACCCAGGTCTTAGGGTATTCCAGGTCATACCAGGTGATAGGAAACATCTCTGATGTTCTATGGGATTCTACCCTTATTTATAACATGATATTCTAGCCTTTATCATACAGTCTAACCTATAGCAGATAGACCTCTTATCTATAGGTGTTAGGGCTTTATTATATACAGAGATTCATATCCATTTATCTTCTCTTTAACATTATTATCTACAGTACTTAGACTGGACCTTTCTGTCCATTTACTATAGGATAGTGACTGCTAATCAAGTACTATATTCTTTCTCTTCTGTGTGCTTGTCCTACTCTTATTGACTACAGGACTTGATATGCTTTGCATACCTGTTGAGGGTATATCTGCAGATCTGCTCATTGCAGATGCAATACAACATATATAAACTTGTACTAGTAGCTACTCTAGGTCAATGGCATCCCACCCTGCCTCCAACTTGTCCCCCCCTCATGCAACATCAGGCAGCTTGGAAACAGTCTCAATATCCTCAGACTTGATGAGCCCAAGCAGGCTCCACTGGCCTAGACAGAGTAATG
>JBBPQP010001440.1:0-10280 GCA_038092555.1 Boletus subgraveolens | reverse complement strand
CTTTCTCGCACACATTCTTTCGAAAAGAATTAACTTCGATTTCAAACACCTCAATTGCTGGCGAGCAGAACTTTCCTTGAGGCTGGCTCCATCATAAGGCGGATCATAGGCTGGACATCACCATGGCATTCTGGGCGATAACAGGTCGCCTCCATATCCGCGTTGCGTCCGCATGTAGGGCCGCAATAGGTGAGGCAGAGTCTCTAGAAATCTTCAAGATACAAATCTCCCCACCAAGGGTCTCACGTATCAATGGCTCAGAAAAGCACAAGTGGCCCTGCCGACCTATAGGTCTCTTGAGTAAACAGGACTCACATCAATCCAATAGACTCCACGGTGGCAGAGTCATAGGTAAGTTCGGTCTGCTTTCTGGCGTATCACGTTTGCTCACTGCTCACGAGCAGATGGACAGTGATGACTACGCTGCTCACAACGAAGGGGGAAACGATGAGGTCGCACCTGCTCTCCCTCTCTGATGGCTACACCCCTGAGTGTACCCAGGATACTACCTTCGTGGAGGTACCCCGCCGCAGTCCAATACCCTTACAATGGATTAGAGTGGCAGCAATCGTGATGCTCCTCATCAACGTCAGCTGCTTACTCATTACCGCACAGCAACTTCAGCTTGCTTCTCGAGCTCGGAGACAACATTTCAGTTATGCTGACAACCGGGACCTTCCTCGGCCGAATCCGTATGATGGACTCTGATTTTCTGGCTGATGGACTGCATTAATGAGGTGTTGCAAAGAGCGCCCACACTGCTCGCCCTCGTGATGTCGTTGATACCCACTATTTCTGGGCAATAATGGATGCCCGTCCCCCGCCCGCTACTATACACACTACACCCTCCATAAGTTAGCGACCGTCCACCCATACTAAATACCCCGTATATAGTTGTAACAAGCTCGTATTATCCAACAAGAGGCAGGACGAGCCTCGTAGGACAATAAACAGCAATCTAAAAAGATGCATATTCATTACAGCGAACTACCCTTGCAGTGTGAAATACGTACATACAATCCGCATGGTGCGCTGTGCGAGATGTCAATATTTTAGCCTTTGAGATCAAACCCTAGCAGTATCTTTTGGGTAGTCGAAACAGATCTCAATGCCGCGGAAAACGGCGAGGAACAGAAGAGATGTGCGTTCGGAAAGTAGTGTGACGAAGGTCGAGGGTTATTTTACAATTACAGATCTAGGTGTGTACTGTTATCGCCTGCAGCTGACGACTCACCACATGCCTTTGACTCTGACAGCTGTGATTGGAGGGCGGCAAGCGAACAGCACCATAATTTAAGGAACCTGGTTTGAAATTCCGACTCACCTGTGTTACAGATGCCGCTGAGATGACTGGGACCCCATGCATGCCCCTCTGACGTTAATGGAGGCATAGGCACACATTGTCCGTAGAGATATAACCTGGGGGAGGTGAGCCTGAGCCCCACTTTCACAACCATTTTCGACGCCTAACAGTACCCTACCATGCTTGTGTTTCCACCTGCCTTGCTCCTCTTGTTTCTCGTAATGATTTCGTCCGTTGCTGGTGGCATCGTTACAGGCACAGGTTGGTATTTTTGTCGATCCTGGTTGCCGCTCGTCCCTGATAGTCCTCTCTAGAAGCTGGGAAATTTGTCAAGCGAGCCGCAGACCCAGAGAGAGGTCACTGGTGATGTACAATTAGACATTCAACCGCCCATCTCAAGTGCCTGCAGCGCCTCCAAGCACCGTACTCCCTACTCCAGACCCTGGGAAGGGTAGAATTTTCAGTTTTTAGTGGGAAGGTGCATTAGGGACTCGGCTGGTAAATCGAGCCGAGATGGGTCCATGCTGACGCGAGACGCGTAAGGGGCCGGCCAAGATATGATGATTGGACGTCAAGCTTTTGAATATTTTTTTCCCTGGGGTGGCTTTCCTTGGTTGTTATGCGTTGTATTAGTAGTTGTTTTCCTGGGCACCCAAAGACGAATTTGACATGCAATGCGGTATGGGATACAGCAGCGCTGTGGCGATGTGCAAGCACTTCGTATGAGCTTGGTTATGATATGCGGAGCAATAACCGGTAATTGGGCTAAATCCCAACCATTGATCCGTATCAGTAGTAGTTATCGGTATCGTGGTGTCTCCGATCCTGTGCCAACTAATGTTCATGAGTGACTGGCACGATATGTATGACTATGGTTGGTCCCACTTGGCAAGCGGAGGCTCTGCTCCATACAAGAGTCCCATCTGTCGGTATGCATCTAAGTCGGTTCATCTGGTAGGAGTGTTAAGTGGCCGGAACACCGACCACCACAGCCAAGGCCGTTGCCTTGAGACTCTCAAGACAGAATTGTGATCCGTGTAACAAATCAGCAGCGTTTACTCTTACGGGTTCTGTCTTGGCTTGAGCAGAAACCAAGAGAATGCAGAGAAAGACACATAGGAGGGCTCACGCAACGTTGACATGAACCAGTAGGTTATGTTTATGGTCTAGCCTTGATACGACGGTACCACGCTCCAGACTTCATTCTAGTCATCGATTAGGCTATTCGCATGGGAGAGCCACTTCTATCAAAGTCTGCAGGATTTAATCGCCTCGTGCCACATCGCATAATCTGAGAACATAATCTATCGAGCATACAGTGCCGAATGCAGCGATTACACGAAATCTCTGGGCTGCACCAACCCCAGATCCAGAGGAACCTGTGAGGTCACGTCGTCCCCAGCCGGAGGTCGAACAACGGGGACCTGGAGGGCATTATACTTCCAGTAGACTTCCTTGACGTCCCCGTTTTGGTCTGGTATACTGTGCAATGCGAAATGGATGCGGGAGATAAGCATTGTCACCACTTGCTCTGATATAATTATTCCTGTGTCAATTCAACGCACAGCATGTCACGGCGGCGGGGCTTACTAATTTCCATTTCCGCGAATTTGAAGCCGCTATAAGGATGGTCAGACAGGATGATGAGAATAGAGATAGGGACGATATACGTACATGCATGCTCGACCGCCACCAAGGAATGTCATTCTGAAGGCGACCATCAGATCGAGATACTGTGAAACGACGTCATACCATATACACCTACATAGATGCATAAACACCTGGGTATTCCATCCCATCTTTCACTCCCGGAGTCTTTTCCGCAGCCGTAGAAGAGTTTGGTTCGTCACCTGCCGTTGCGACCTCGGTCTCTGTCGAGTTGAACACGTTTGCCTGCAGCGCTGAGCCACCGCTCAGGGCGCCACTCCGACGCATATTTTCCCCATAGGTCCTTGTTATGATTCGCGGATAAGAGAGACATGATGAGAGTGGTGCCTTTGGGGATGGCGATTTCCGAGAGCATCTCTCCTGAAACAGATTTGATGGGCCGGTACAGTGGAACTATGGCGTCTTCACGAACGCTGGAAACGAAAAGATTGAGCTACCGATGGATGATGATCACCTTATGTTCGACCCAGCAGCGATGTACCCTCAAAGTCTCTCGAACGACAGCGTTGAGGTACGGAAGACCCATGAGGAGGTCGTAAGGTAATCCAACCTCTTCCCAGGGATCTGTGATGTCATGCAACACCGCATAGTTCTGTTTCGCATCCCGTACTTCCCTACGCAGGCGAGCTTGAACATCTGGCTTGCTAGCCAATATCCAGAGGATGCGACATACAGCGGTCGTCGCGGTTTCAAATCCTGCAAATATTACTGTACTAGATAAAGGTTTGAGAATGGAGCGAGCCATGTCCACGGTTTCGAACCCACTTCATTTGCCCCACTAGCTCCTCATCCGTGAGCCTATCAGCGTCAGAGGACGACGCGTTCGCCCTTACTAAGGTAATGTTCTCACCACGATCGTGTAGGAAGATGCCCATAACTCACACATAATGCTCATGATATCTTTACCTTTCATGCGAGACCTCAAACTTCCAGGACCCTCTGGTTCAGCCCGACCTTCCGTGATTGCCTTTTTCTCCGCAAAGATTGTCTTGCTCGTTGTGTCCATGACCTGCACTACGCGACGAAGCTTCCTGAGGGCGTCGAGCGGGACCCAGTCCATTATTTTGTTACGCCAGTATAACGAGAAGTTTCGCACGACGAACGGAACGAACGGACGGATCATAATCAGTTGGAGGGTCAAAGGACTGTCGAGGAGAAATGCGTGAGTTCTTAAAATTCATCAATCCAGCCAATAGACGATCCCACGCTAGGTTTCTTATTGCTTCCAGATACTCGTTTTCTTTGTCGATATCTAGAGCGTCAAAGGAATGTCCTAGTGCGGCCTGGCAAATGTATTCGAGAGCGCCACGAGATAGCCAGGGAAGTACATTGATCTCCTTCACAGCTGATTTGGATGAATGAGAAGTATACCATGAGGATCAAGAACCTACAGTGATCAGTTGGCAGCTGCGACTGGAGTATCATGCAGAGCCTATCTGCAATAGGGAGGATGATGGGGAGCAAATCACGCATATTGCCGAGTGAGAATACGGGGTTAAGCATCTTGCGCTGCCTCTTGTGTTGTTCACCTTTGTAGGATGAGATGCATCAGTATGCTTATTTCGTGCAGCAGAGGCAAGACAACATACCGAGGGTCGAGATCAGACCTGGACCAAATACGAGGCGGTTTCCCCTGTCGCATGGGCCACAATCTTTGACAAGTGGAGTAGGGAGGGTCGAACGTACATGATGAACATGTCTGTTTCGGTATAAATGTGCTGTTCTTTGACCACTATGTGATGCAAAGCGAGAGGGTCGGATATGTAGAGCTGTTGGCTCTGCACAGCATGTAATGTAAGTTGATTTGCTTTGGCGAAGGTCTGTCTGGGATTACCCCAAGCAAGGCGTTTATTTTGAAAGCCCCTCCATATTCCTCGACCAAGGCAAGGTTATACTGCAGTGCGTCGCGGAATAGTCGGTGGTAGTTGCCTGGCGAGAAGAAGTGGATGGTTTGAAGGAGAAAGAGGGAGACGTACCTATGAGCCAATGGTCCTTCTTTGGTCCGGATATGACTGCGAGGGGGGACTTTGGGGCAGCGAGACGCTTGAGGAGAGTATAAAAGATGTAGGCAAGGACTGCGGAAGTAAGGAGACGGAGGGCCGACATGATGGACACTGCCAGGAGACTCGGAGAGCTACTAGCAGAAACATGTGCGATCTGTTTCAATTACATAAGCGCTGTCTGTTTCGCATCAATCGACAGACTCAGTGTGGTCAAATTGATCACTTCCCCGCCGATGAGTCTCGCGTCAAATACCATATAGCAATGAAATATCACGTAGCAATGCTGGCCTCTTCGAGTCCCCCAGCATATATATATGTACATTCCGTTCACTCTGACCACGACCACGACCACCGCCATTTCATGCAATGTCACTCTCCGATGACTTAGCTGCCCTCATAGGCTTTGCGTGCGAGGCGGTCCTCTGGGGTACGTCGTCCATCGGTGCCCTTCTCACCTTGCGCTTGACCCTCCTCGTGTACAGGCATAAATGTCACGCTCTTCGTCGTTTCGTTGATCATTCTCAGGTATAAACCCCTCCGTGATCATCTCAACAATCCCGTCCTCTATCTCAACTGCCTTATCTTCTTGTGTTGCACCACTCACTTTGCCCTTGAGTTCAACCACTTCTATAACACCCTGGTTAGCCCCTCTCGAGACCCTGATCCATTACGCAACCATTCACATCCTTGCTCAATAGAACGCCATTGGTGTGACCAACTATTCTAACGAAACCAGTCAGCTCGTGGGAGCAGACCTCCTGATATCCTTTACCGACCTCTTGGGCGATCTTGTCCTCGTCTATCGTTGCTGGATGATGTGGGAGAAGAACTATTATGTTGCCATACTACCCCTCCTCTCTGCTATCAGTGGCTTCGGTAGGCAGCCCTCTCCCTCAAAAAACTCGCCTCCCCTCATAGTCAATCCCTAGCTTGTATCATTGCCGTCGTTAATATTCTGCTCGCCACCAACCCCAATTCCCCAGCCCCTCCTGCAGCCTTGGTTCCCCTTGGTCTCGCCGGATACATCCTTCCCCTTTGTACAAATGTCATCGTCACCTCTCTCATCGTTTACCGCATCTGGTATGCCTCTTGCACTGTCCCGGACGCCCCCTTTCAGGTCATTCGGGGCGTATCACACCATGCAATCATACTTATCATCGAGAGCGGTGCCCTTTATCTTCTATTCCAACTCGTCTTCGTCGTCCTATTTGCTGTCTCCAGCCCTGCAGAGGCCATCCTCGCCGTGATGGCCGTCCAAATCTATGTAAGCAACACATTTACTGATTCCAAGCCTGGCTCCGAACGTGTCCTTTTATTATCACAGGGTATCGCTCCGACACTCATCATGATACGCGTTGGTCTTGGTGTTTCTTCGGAACATACCTCTGGAGCGCTCACGTCCACGCACATCAAGTGGGTTGTGCGCCATGGAGAAGATCCTGGTGCCTCGGTAACCGCTTACACCGATGGATTCACCACCAATACCGACTTTGCAGAGACAAAAGTGTAGAGCTTTTCAGAGAATCGGTGCAGAACCAGATATTCGAATTTGCACCGTCTCCTGGGGCCGGGGATATCCATAGTTCCGTTGAAACTATGGCTGTTACGTGGTAATGAATACTATTGATTAATATCGTTCCTCGGGAGTTGTAGACCTAACAGGAGTTGCAACATTCGAGCACCACTGTATATTTATACTTGGAGGAGGTCTCAGGTTGGTACACGAGGTTTCTATTTGTTTTTACTTTATTACATCTTTCGTCAACAAAGACCCATGTAGTTGCAGAGATGGACTGAAAGCTAGTCCTAGCAGTAGTATATTCCGAGAGAAATGGCCCAGATTCGAGCGATCCCGCAACACATATACAACCACGAACAGAAAACCAGATAATGTAATTACCATTGGGGCAACATATTTCCGGGAGATACACATTCGAATGACAACGAGAATAAAGGATATATGGTGAGACCATGATTGTAGGTAGAAATCACGCTACCGGGGCCTGCCTCGGCATTGAAATTAGCGATCTAGAACTGACATATACTTGGCGCGGTTAGCTTATCGGTAGACGCATTTTCACACGATAATGGAGTGTCGATCAGAGCCAAATTGAAACTGAGCGATCAACTGCTCAGATGCAGTATGCGACGGTGAATTGCAAGATGGCATATTCTAATCATCGGTTAGGTCAAGAAGATTGTAATTCGCGTGAATGAACAACTCGATCGAGGGTACACTAGAGAAGAGATCCGCAAGCTCACTTCAAGTCGTGTCACCGCGTCTACGCAACGAAAAGTCCTTTCCCCGTTATCGGCGCACAGGCGGAGTCTCCAGAAAGCCAATCATTTGCCGTCGTTCACGCGCCCTCAGAAATACCGATGCTTTTCCTCGATAAATGTCATCGCCAGTAGCTGGACCATTGACGCGGCACGTACAAATGATACAATGCGCAACTATCCTATGTTGCCTAATTAGGAAATATTTTCGGTCTTTTTAATTTCGACCACTGCACACATGGACGGATGTAGAGGCCTAGGGCTGGTTATAACATATATATCGTGGTGCTGCTGAATTAAACGAGCATTTCTCTATCCAACTTGGAGATCTTTTGGGAACGACAGTGTGGTATCATTCCTAACGGCAACAATACAAGTTCAGGAGCAAATGGTCACTGAAAGGGCAGTTTGGTGGCGGTAGAGCGCAAACGTTCGGGATCGTGGTATGACCGCTCTCGAATGTCAGACTGTCGGAAATTTGTCCGCAGACTTGCCCATCAGGACTCAGAATTGCGACTGTGCTCTGACACTGACACAATTTCGCAACTGACTTCGATGCGGTAAAACGCTCGAATCATTCCCGGGAAAGTTAGAGCTAGTAGCCAACGACAGTTCCACGACTACTGTACTGCGCGGATAACGAACAGGTGAGTGGTTGAAGTGCTAGTCCTAAAAATTGTGTAAATGTTTGCAGCTCTGGTGGAATGATAGTTTGGTGGGACACGTGCTATATCTAACATGAGGTACATACTCACTCAACTTGTGTCATGACAAAAAAAATCGGGGCCTGCACAACATGTACACTCTCACTCGAGTGGTAAGCTGGGGTGATCGGCCACCCACCGGCGTAGTATAGTCCAGTCTTTGCATCTATGAACTGAACCAACCCCGTTTGCCGCGTGGGTCCAGCTGCCGTCCACAATTTGAGGAATATCATCTTCCAGCGTCGTGTCAGCATGACAAATGAGGATTTGCCTAAGATAACGCAGGCAGTGCTGGATGTGCTCAAATGCGTGTGTCCGATTTGTCAAATAGCCAACGCGAATGACGTCCAGACAGTGAAGCTGATGGAAAAGCGACACGTGGAACGTGCGGTCATTTGGACCCAGACGCACGAACCCGTCGGAAGGGAAAAGGGTCCCCCATTCGTTGTCGTTATAGAGCGAAAAGTGATCCTCGCCAGTTTCCACCCTCAGGCCTGCGAGTGGTATCTCGACAGGTAGGTCTGAGGGAAAGTCGTCTCCTACGTAAGCTTCAAAAAGGGATGGTCAGCCCGAGCAGGATTTTTCGAGGCAACCGCGGACTTACTCCATCCGCGGGTGTTTGGTAGGAGATCCCCGACTGTGTGGATGGTGTGAAAGGTAAGTAGGACATTGAGGATTGTCACAGCGGCGAGCGCGCCGAGGCAGGCAATCACGGCACGCGATAGTGGGTGGAAGGGACTGGAGGGCAAGGAAAGACGAGGGGCATTTCTTGTCGCGCGGGAAGTGGGAGGCGCCATGGCTTGGTAGATGCACATATTCTACCACGCATCCCGGAAATATATATAAGTTTGGAAGCCAACTCGATCGAACGTTGCGGCAGTACCGCAACGTCATGGAGGAAATAAACGATAACTGGAAAAACCTACATGCTGTGCTTTAAGTCCTGCAGTATGTTAGGTTCCCCGCGAGGGATCCCGGGTTCGTAAGTGCCAAGCATCATGATGTCTTGTTAAGCCGAGTATGTGAAATGAAAATATTTCCATAGACAAGGGTGTCAAGCTGGCCGCCTCTTACGTGCTGGATATCCTACGGTGTCAAAATACATACTGTTATGAGAGGCCATCAGGGGGCCAGGCTGGGAACTTGCGAGATGATCTAGGGCACGATTTGCTTCGGTGGGTGGAGTCTGAAGCTAAGCTTGAAGTCGGAGGCAAATTTTTGCTAAGGTTCTGTGAGGAAGTCGCGTCCGGTGTATAACATATAGGGACCACATGATGCCATTCCGATATTGCCCCCTTTTTTTTTTTGCTGAGTCTGGGGTAAACTGTCGTTACCGACCCCTTGGAATAACGGTTCTACCCTCTTTCTCTCCTATTCTAAGTCACTCACCCATTACTGGCATATTTCGTCACCGTCAGTTGGTTTATGCTCCAATTTGCCGGAGTGGTCGTCCACTCATGTCACATCGCCATATTTGGAAGTGTCTGGCCTCGAGCGTCACACGTCACGGTGCGGTGCGCGATTACATCGATCATATCGTTGAAATGATGATCGAGACATTAACTGTCATAGGCGTCCAAAATGTATGGGACTCCCTTCATGGTTACATAAAGACGACGCGGGTGCGTTGTCGAAATTCATCCGAATTGCTTCATGGAGATTCAGCGCTCAGCTGCTAATCGAGCAGTGCACTCGTTGCATTCGCCGCATAACCTTCATCTTCGCCCCTCCAAGCTCACATTGGACGGTTTCGTGCCGGCAGTTTCCCCTTTGATTAGCATATAACAAGTATGTTCGTCATTGTGACTCGCTATGTGCCCCAGTCGAGATACTGACATGAATCACCAGACCCGCTGTCGCCACCGTTTGTCTCAATCGCCTCCAAGAATGGGAACGTGGAAGACCAGATTGGGTTGCTCAAACCGTATTATCGGGAGCGACTTGCCATGTCGGTACCCTTTGTGCCTGCCGCTCCTCCTGTAAGCCTACAGAAATACGCACTGGGCCCCCCGGTACTCGATATAACCCCTTCCATGCAAACAATACCAGATTCTACTAATTGGTAGACTGAAACGGGCTTTGGAATGCACTGCGCTCGTTTTCTTTTTTAGTAGGACCCTTAATTTCCTTTTTTTTGCTAGCCATCCTCTAATCACAGCTTTTCAAATGCCTGCGGGAAGTACTCAAGCGATAACGTTATACACCCGTCTTGCAGATTAGTAGGTGTTTCAACTTTCTCGCACACATTCTTTCGAAAAGAATTAACTTCGATTTCAAACACCTCAATTGCTGGCGAGCAGAACTTTCCTTGAGGCTGGCTCCATC
>JBBPQP010001439.1:0-10282 GCA_038092555.1 Boletus subgraveolens | reverse complement strand
GCCCTACCTACCTACTACCCCACACCCACATACCAAATCCCCTCCCATTCCCTCCATGCTTAAATCCACCCAGGCCACTACACCCAAATCTCCTTGGGCCACTACACCCAAAAATCCCCTGGCTACATGCCTATCCACACTGGGCTGCTATGCCCCCCCACACCTCAACGCATACCAATGTCCCACTACAGACACCAGGCCACAGACAAACTCACAGCCCTGATCTCTACCATCCAAGCCTCACATGCAGCCCTGCACTCTTCACACAACCTGTCTCACCAGAGATACCCCAACAGGTCCAAATGTCCCCCATCTCCATTCACCCCTTATGCCGATAGTGCCTATAAACAAAGCCACTCCTTTCACTCCCAATCCAATATGACCACCCTCAATACTGAGACACTCCCACCATGCACCGTGTGCCTTGGCATTGACCCACACACTATCCCTGTTGCCAAGTGCAACAAAGAAAAGACCTGGGATAACAAGTACGATACCTACTCCAAACGATCCAACAGACAACTCTTTGCCAAACCCACCAACCAACACCTCTGTACCAGATGGCAATGCAAAGACAGCTGCTCCCAGAAGCACTGTTTTGCACACCTCTGCTCAGGATGTGGATCAATTACACATGGAGCTAACCTCTGCCCTCACTCTCAAAAGAGACCATCCACAAACTCCCTATAAACCAGGAGCATGGGAACACATGTTGCATAAAGCTAACCTCCTACATCACTACAGAGACATTCCCCAGGGCCTTAGATATGGATTCATAGTAGACTTCCCTAATATCACTATAGTACAGTCCCCACCCAATTCCTCTTCAGTAGCTACATATCAAGCCCAGTTAGATGAAATAGTGCACAAAGAGATTATGAAAGATAGATATATCGGCCCCTACCCTTCTCCCTCATTGAACAGTCGATCGGTCCTTATCAGTCTTCCTCTTTATCCATCATCCCCAAATTGGGTAAACCAGGCAAATACTGCCTCATACAGAACTTCTCCTTCCTCATTATACCTAACCTCTCCGACCCCTCACCATTTGTCAACTCACACATTGACGCATTGAACTTTCCTGCCTCATGGAGAAAATTCTCTATAGTTTACCTGCTCATCTCACAACTTCCCCCAGGATCTGAAGCAGCTATCAGAGATGTTGCAGAAGCTTACCGCACCATCCCCCTTCATCCATCACAGTGGCTGGCTGCAGTTGTCCATACGTCATCCACACATGGGTGCATTGACACATGCACTGCCTTCAGTGCCACTCCATCAGCAGGAAGCTATGGCCACTTAGCTGACACTGCAACTGACCTCTTCAGATTCCATGACACCAGGCCCCTCAACAAGTGGGTTGATGACCATATATTCCTTAGAATCCCAAAAAAAAAGCCTACCTGAGTACAATGTAGCATGTGCCACCTGGCACAATGTCATCAGACACAACAACAGATGCAAAGAGGACAGCTGTGTGTGGTACCAGGGAAGCCTGCTCCAAGATGACTCCCACAAAGAGTTCAACGAAATTTGTGCCTGCCCCCTCCATGACCTGTCAAATCACTCCCTGCGCTCAGAACATGACCACCTATTTACATACAACCTAGATGACATCGACACACTATCTCACAGCCTTGGTATCCCATGGGAAACATCCAAGGACCAACTATTCCATCACTCCACCATATACATTGGATTCATATGGAACCTATGCGACCACACCATATCCCTAAGCCCTGAGAAGATCATCAAATACGTCACAGCAATCCAGGAATGGAAAGCGTGTGGCACACACCATCTTGAAGATGTCAAAAAGCTGTATGGTAAACTGCTCCACACCACTGCACTGATCATGGAAGGCAGGGCATATCTTACCAGCCTTGAACGCATGCTCTCCATATGTGAAAAGAAGCCTTTCCTACCACACTGCCCTGACAAAGCCATTGCCAGTGATCTGGAATGGTGGCTCCACACTATTTCAACAGGAGCGGCCACCAAATCCATCATTCCCCCACCCATCCACCATGACCCCCATGCGTTCTTGGATGCTAGTTCTAGCATTGGAATTGACATCGTCATCAGTGTGCGATGGTGAGCCTGGAGGCTCATTCCCAGATGGCAGGAGTGAAATGGCAAATGCGACATCACCTGGGCTGAAGCCATCAGTTTCAAATTTCTCATCCTTTCCCTTGCTAGCCTCTCTAACTCACAACAACACCTCATTGTCTATGGTGACAATTTCAGCGTCATTGAAAGCTGGAGATCAGGCCACCACTGCAACACTGCAGTCAATGATGTTTTCAAGCACATCCACGCATTCCTGGCAACTGAATCTTCCCCCCTCTGCAGTGTCATTGCTCACTTTATCCCAAGTGAGCATAATCCAGTAGACAAACCCTCCCAAGGTATCTATGGGAACCCCAACCTCCTCCTTTCACACATACCCCTCCCTCAGCACCTTAATGAGCTTGTCGTTGACTTTTCTGACCCTCTCTACCCCCGAGAGCTCAGGCCATTGCTGACAGTACAGTCCCAGCACCTGCCACTAAATTCCTTGACCGCATTTGACGCAAACAGGAAGCAAGAGCATGTACAGTCACACTACAATGCAATGACAACAATGCCATACACTATGCCCTCCACCATCCATAACCCCCCCACCCTATGTTTCAACACTCCTCTCCCTGCTAACGAGACCACCAAACCCCCAAAATCATGCCTGTACAAACCCAACCCCACCCCCAAACCATCACCCCTCTGTTCACATTGCCTAGCACATCAACACCTCATTCTCTGGACACCTGCTCACACATTCCCCCACTCATCCAGGGTGAATGCAGATGCAGCCAAACCACTATCTGAAAAGGAACTCAACCACATCCTAGAAGTGATCAGCACCTCCTGGGCCAGTAACACCAAAGAAATGTATGGCACTGGCCTCCTTACATACCATGTCTACTGTGACATACATGACATCCCTGACCATCACCAAGCACCCACCTCCTCCAACCTCCTCTCAGCCTTCCTTGCGAGCTGCGCAGGAGCTCACTCCGGCTCAACAATCTCTAACTATGCTGCAGCCATCAGAGCATGGCACATCCTCCATGGACTAGAATGGAATATCAAAGAACCAGAGTACAAGGCCCTGCTACAAGGTGCAAACAGACTTGCCCCTCCATCCTCCAAACAGCCCAAATGCACCCCTTTCACAGCCGAAATACTAGAAAATTTCCACCATTATATGGACACTGACGACCCCTGTGACACTGCCATATTCACCTGCTTAACATGTGCATTCTACTACATTGCCTGTCTAGGTGAATTCACTGTCCCTGCCATCTCAAAATTCGATCCCGCTAAACATATAATACACTCCAGGGTCACTTACACCCGCAACCATGAAGGTCTCCCAGTTATGAGCTTTTCCCTTTCATGCACCAAAACTTCCCCCAAAGGTGAAAGCACCCACTGCACCCCTCACAACCCTGGTTCACTCACAGACCCTAAGAAAGCCCTTGACAACCACTTCCGCGTCAACCCTGCAGAACCAGGAAGCCACCTATTCATGTGGAAACACCCAACAGAAGGAATGCACCCACTCTCAAAGAAAGAAGTCACCAAATGCATCAAAGCAATCAAGAAAACTTGTCCCAACATGCCAGACTTCAAAGGGCACAGCCTACGGATTGGCGGTACCCTTTACTACCTCCTCAAAGGAGTCCCTTTCGATGTCGTGAAAACCATCAGACGCTGGTCAAGTGAATCATTCACACTGTATCTATGACACCACACCCTTGTCCTTGCCCCCTTCTTGCAACAAGACCCCACCCTCCTTGACAACCTTCACTGTTACATACTCCCACCAGTCAGATAATTCTATTCTGCATGTAAGTCACAGCTCCTACTGTCAGGGCCTCACTCACATGATGTGTCACCCACTCCTACCCTTAAGGGTCACAGCTCACTCTGCCTAACAGTCTTTGAGTCCAGTTTCGGGCCGGAAAAAGCCTACAGCTTTTCGCCCACCCACATCCCTTCCATCCTAGCTACTCATGTACACACTTCACACCGAACCCATCATCATTCATGTATCACCATTTAGCCCCGACACGCCTTCCCCTAAGTCCACATAAGCAATGAACACATAGATGTTTGGCCGTGTTATTTCTACAGGGCTTTGCCCAAATATGGGAAGACGACCACCACGCTCTGAGATACTTCCGCGAACGACGCGACATGCAGGAGAGATCAGACATCGGCGGGCTTGTCCCAGCTCACCTTCATCGGATTCGGCCGTAGCCCCATTGTTGGCGGGAACCCTCAGGAATGGATCGAGCTCGTCTTACTCAGCATCACGTCGACGGTCCCTCGGTAGCAGAGGTGCGCGTTACAAGAACGGTCCCCATCCTTCATTCTCTCGACGTCTATCCATAAAGCATGTGCAAATGTGTCACTACAGAGTCAAAAGCACCATATAGACGTCCGGTTCATCGGGTGTCGCGTTCTCGAGTACACAAAGGACCCAGACGACAATGTACCTCTGTCTCTCCGAAACCAAACGCCTTCATCGCCATGGCGTCCGCTCGATGACCTAGCAACGAACCAACTTTTTCGATGTTTTTTCGCTTTGTGACTTCCAAGACCGTTTGCGACCTCTAACCGCATCAATGCGTCTCGAGACAGATGGTGAACAGTGGCTCATCGACATCCTTGGCCTATTGAATGCGCTTGCACGGTGTATGTCTATCCCGTCCGCGTTCGCAGTGCCTGGCTAGATCGAGATAAGGCTGTATTTCGAGGGATTGCTCCCCCTGGGCAAGGAAATCAAGATGGTAGTATGTCTGACGTGGTATGTACATGGATCTGACTAACTTTTCTAGGCTTCATCCTTGACGATGGGGACGGTTTACCGCCTACATAGGTCATTTCTCATGGTGGTAGACCTTCATCGCACCTATAGTGATCGAGGCAAATGAGCCAGAGAGTCCAAAAACGATGCTAAAAACCCGCCAGGGTCATGGTGCAAGTTGAAAGGAAAGAGTAAGAGTCAGGAAAGAATCACCACCATGCTCATGCGCGCTTGTGGCCATCATCGGATCAATATGTCAAGAGGATTACGTGTTGCTTCTGAGGTCATCCTCTACTCTTTCCACACGTTCATTAATAGTGCTGGCTTTATTCACTTCACTACAATCATCTTGTCCACGCCGTTCTACTCTTGGAAACTCGGAAAATTCCCTCTGGAGACTGACGAGCAATTGCTGCAACCTGCAACGCTCTGACGGGATCGGGGCCCCCGCCCGTCGGTAGCACGTGGCTTGGTCGATGTTCTGAACAAGCGTTGAACTGCATACTTGACGCTTAGAATTTCTGGAAAGATATCACCTCTTGATTCGCATGGTCCGTTTCTTGAGTAGCACGGCATCGGTCGCTGAATCATCATTGATTTTCAACCCGCTGGTCATCTGTACATATGTATGCCATGCCCCTCCCCGCTTCACGGCGTCGTTCCCCAACCTCCTCCTTCAAACCAGTCGGCTTCCCCCTCGTCCACACCATCAGTGTTGTGACTGCGCACTCCGAGTGTCTTGAAGGTCTGCATGCGACGATTGATTCACTCGCGACCATGTATTATCCTGGGCCCGACAGCCACAAACCAACGCAAGGCACATTCTTCAATGGTTTACTCACTTCCGAATGAAAAAAAAATCCAAGGAAGAGGTCCATGACTCATGGATGACCTACCATACGTCCATATACTCTGCTTTCCCGGATCGATTCTGCAAGAACCATCGTGGCGCTTGAAACCCTCTGGAACGCAGCCAGCCTCTCGAACTACGGCGTGAGCGCAATCAAATAGCTTGTGTTCGACTGAGGGCAGTCAGCACCGGCGCCATTATTGGCGGCAACCCTCAGGAACGCATTGAGACACAGCTCGTCACAGTCCCTCGGCAGCAGAGGTGCGCGTTACAAGTATGGTCCCCATTCCTCGGTCTCTCGACGTTTATCCATAAGGTATGCACAACTGTGTCGCTACAGAGTCAAGTGTACTATATAGACACCGGATTCCTCGGGATAACTCACCGTAGAAGCATTCGCGTCGACCGTCGTGTGTCGCGCTCTCGAGTACAGAAAAATAAAGGGTCCATACGACAGTGTATCCGTCCGCCTCTCCGAGCCCAAGCGCCTTCGTGGCGTCCGCTCGACAACTCGGTAACAAGAACTTTCTTGATGTCTTTTCGCCTTGTGACTTCCAAGATCGTTTGCCACCTCTGCCTGCATCATCTCGAGACAATTGGCTCACAGTGGCTCGTCCTCGGTTAACCAACTGCACCTGCATGGAGTGTCTTTCCCGTCATCCCTCGTAGTCACGTTCATTGCCACTCGCAGTGCCTGGTTAGATCGAAACAAACCTGTGTTTCGAGGAATTCCTCCGGTTGATCTGCCTGACATGGTATGGTATGTACGTCTTCTCCTGTGGATTTGACTGACTTTTCTAGGCTTCACCTTGAGTCGACCTCAGGTCTACGGCCTAAATAGGTTGTTTCTCATGTTGGTAGACCGTGATGACGGTTCATTCAGACTCTTCATGGCACCTATGATGGTCGAAGCAAAGAAAAACGAGAGTGAGTCCCCAAAACAAAGTTGAAAACGCGCCAGGATCATGGTGCAAGCCGAAAAATAACAGATAACAGTCCGTTCGGGCTCGTCCTTGTCCGTACTTTCTGCCTCTCGAAGCGATCTGTTGTTGGATTAAGTTGATGAATACACTGGGTTTACCGGCAGCTATCAGTTTGATGCTCTACGACATCATCATCTCTATCATTTCCAAATGGACCCGACACGGCCATACCGCTCTCCGGATTGGATTCACCCTCAGTATTTCCGGTCTTCAAATGGTCATCATGTCACACAAGATTACTTACCTCGGATGTTTGTTTGTTCATCATCTCTCTCCTGGTACGCAACGACCTTCTTCCTATGCGTTCTGGCACTTCGACTCCTCCTGGTGTCAAGCACGACAAGATGTTGGTGACAAGAGTGGTCATCACGGTGACGAGGGTGAATTAGATTGCTCCCATATCGTCATCAAACGATGGGCAGAATTTAGGCGAGAATGTCACTGGGAGTGGTTTGCAGTCGCGTGACCCGACCCGTTACACACATTACCCGCGTCACGGCGTCCAACATCGCGTATGTTTTGCGTTCAACAAGGTACGGGTTCGTGGTCCTTGAGCTCTTAACAGCCTAGAGGGTTCCCCCAGCGAGCGCGAGTAACTGGGGAATGGTTGTACGGGGTCGCGAGGTCACCATTCGGATGACCTGTCCCGTCCCTGTCAAGTTGGCGGAACCTTGGACATCAGTACCACTGATTATAGCATGATCGAGGCGTCCCGGAGGGAGGCTGTTACTCTGGGGCGGGTGGGAAAGAGAAACTGGTGCCCAGACCATAGGTCACCAGGAAGTTCTCCGATACGAGTGCCACTTTAATTGTATTTATATTGCTTGCCGTGACACAGAATGGTGATTGATCAAGTGACTGATGCAGCGACGACTGGGGCCTCGGTTTGTATGAGAAGGGCAAATTATTATAGTGTCGACGAAGCAGCGTGTGAACACGATCTTCCGAGTTCCGGAAATAAATGTGAAAAGCCACGAGAACACCCAGGCTGCGCATACGTGAGAGTATGATGTGGTTTGAGTGGGTGTACAGTTGTACATTCATCTCCCATTTCATGGATAAATTTGTCTAAAGTTTGAGCATGCTCTTTTCGAGAACATGCCGTATTCGCGCACAGAACATCGCGAGTTGTTCTAATGGGGACCGTATACGTGTCGTGAAACGAGTTCCGCAGCCGTGACATGACAAGAAATCGCAGACTGCCTTTGGGAAAGATGGAAAGTTTCGCCGACGGTGGCAGCTTTCCTAGTCGTGGCAACGAGGTCACTTGGCGGGATCCGAGTAAGAATAAGCGCCGGAGACACGAGGCAACGGCTGTGTGAACAATAAGGAAATGTGCTTATGGAGTAACTGTGCGCACCACAAGCAAACCGAAACCCCTTGTTCCTCGACATTTCGACGCGGACGATTGTGTGCCATTGGTGATGTTGTTGACGAATACCGGTGCGTGGCAGCTCTAGGGAGGGTTGAGCAATGCTGACCGTTCGGTAAGACCAAACGATGGTACTTGACACCGGTCACTCCGGCTCTGTGTGGGCAGTCTCTCTCCACCCCGACGGAATGCATGCTTTGAGTGGGAGTAACGATGGGATTCGACGGTGGCAACTTGTAGACGGTCAAGAGGTCGGATGGCAAGCGGGGATGTACGTGTTTGCCATCTCTGTGTCGAGTGATCAAAAGTGGGTAGCGTGTGGAACCGATAAGGGGGCAAGTGTGTGGGATGAAGCGATACATGACAAGGTCGTCGACGTGGAGGGAACAAATTTCGTGGCTGCAGTCGACGTATCCCCTGACTCGACCAGATTTGCGACTGGGACCTATGCGAAGGAAGCGAATATTTGGGACATCAAAAGTGGAGAGAGACTCATTGGCCCGCTCGAACATGGCGATTGGGTCAATGGAGTCAAATTCTCACCAAATGGCGACCAGATCGCCACCGCATGCCGTCTTGACTCGATCCGGATTTTCGACAGTCGCAACGGTGACGAGCTCGTCACTATCGAGACTATCATACCCAGTTGGGAGATCACCACTCCACTTGTGTGGTCGCGCGATGGCCAGCAAATTTTTTCCACATCCCGCGACAACAAAATCAAGTCATTCGACATCTCCACTGGGTCCCAGCTTGCAGAGTCATTGATTCTCCATGACGACGACAACGTCTACTCTATTGCCCTAGCCACCAACGGCAAATTCATCGCTACTTTCGCACGGCATTCAATCTTGTTCATGGACACATCGACGCTAACTCGGATTGGTCCTGTCATCGAGGGCAGTGGAGAGTTACGGTCCATTGCTGTCTCACCAGACAACAGTCGTATTGCGACTGGACAATCGGTTGACGCGAGAATTGTTATTCGTGATCTCGGCAAGATTCTCCCTGAGCTGTATGGTCCCTTCCATGTGAGTCCCAACCTACAGGTTTGTCTTACCGTCACTGAAAGAAATACGCTGACATCGGCGTGTACGTATGATAGGAACATCCTGATAGTGATGGTCCCCTCGAGGTATCGGTTTGTTCGTTTCCCTCTTGAAGCAAGTTCTTATAATAGCATAGGTTGAGGTCCCGTCGAGCATACCCGGTCCTCAGTTCGACTTTGACGAGGTGGGGGTTCGCTTCACTCTTATCTTGCTTCCATGTTGACGCCACTATAGCCATTGTCCTCTGACCATTCCCAAGAAGGTGAGTTACGGCCTTCCCATTATATATCACGCTTCTCAGATGTCCCACCAGTGACCTCCCCTCCGGAGGCACGTGCAGGGCAAACTCCCGACGCTGTCCAGCCATCGCAAGGCTACTCAACATTCAAAAAGTGGCTACACAGAAAGAGTAGGAAGGAACCCGCTTCACACAAGCCTGATCGACCTCCCAGAAGCACATGCCAGCCTGCTCCTGATCATCGATCACCTTCCCATTCACCACCGAGAGTGGATGGCGCAAACGAGGGACCGTCGCGGATGGCTGCTGGTCAGCGTAAGCGAGTGAGTACTCTTGCTCGATAGACGATCGGCCGTGGTATATCTAACATATCGCGTCAGCGAACGGTGGCGAAATATGCCAGAAACGAAAAGGTTTGTTGTGCCCGGGTTTGTTTGCAGCGACTCATTGCAGATACTACAGCGTAAATCGGCTCCCGAGACAACTGTTCTCAAAAACCCTAACGAAGGGTCTCGTAGCGGGCAAGGTCTCGCGCATGCACAGGAAGTTGGTCCGGTGCGTCTATTTTTTGCTGGTGATAGTGGACCTTGTCACAACCGCTCACGTCCTATTAGGCGCAACAGCAGAACAACCCATCTCAACCCTCGGCCACGGGGGTCCATGTTGTGGTGCGCGTGATTTATTTTAGCCTAGATTATTAAACTCACAGTGGATCAGCATCAAGATGGATCAGGCGACGCTACGATCTGGATCCGGATGCCTGCCATTTCGATCAGGTTACCCGCATGGATGTTGTGTATTCGCTCAGGTGCACATGACGGAATCCATTGATCCAGGTGGTTCAATGCGATTCGCGTACATTCCACGCTGAATCGGGAGCATATGGACGTAGGAATGCTTTCGGAGTTTGTGTCACCTCACAAGTCAACATTTGTATG
>JBBPQP010001438.1:0-10309 GCA_038092555.1 Boletus subgraveolens | reverse complement strand
AAGCCTTCACAGATGACCACCTTGCGTGAACTCATCAGCATACGTGAGCGTGGGCGTGGATGTGAAATACATACATTCGTGGGATTCCCCACAAACAGGACCATGCTGGCAGTGTTCGCGGCGGGAAATTCAGCCATAATCCAGGCTCTCGGATCGAGTTGTGCAACTTCTGTGTAATAGACCAAGAATGCGGTTCCCGAGAGGATGACGGGATCGTTGCCGAGCAGGATTGAGAGGAGGGTGTGCATGACGTAGAAATAAAGGTACAGCTTCCATCCACTGTAACCACCCATGTTACTGACCCAAAATGCAGCGACCTGAAGTATACCGGTGATGTCGAGGGTTATGGCCATGTAAGCCAGAGAGAAAAACAAGATGAGAATGTTGTAAGGTTTAACACCTTCCGTGCCTACGATCCCGTTACGAATAGCCGCTAAATCAAGACATTGGGCACCCAACAGTAAGGCGATAGCAAGGATTGGTGCGGTGGTGAGGTTTATTGGTATTCGAGGCATGGAAACTGGACGGATTACGAAGAGGATGGAGATGATGAATACCACCAAGGTGGCGATAGCGTATCCCGAGGCCATGAGGGGTATCCTTGAGACAGGAGAGTGAGACTCTCCGCACATAAGATCCACTGAGCCATTTAATATACTGTATACGGTACCGCCTCCCGAGCGTAATTGGCGGAACCTTCTGTTTGGAACACGCCTAACGGATAGGACGGAATATTCCAATAGAACTTCCATTACTTATGTAAACACAATCATAACACTGTTCCTAGACCGGGTAACAACTTCATTCCGAGACCCCTGTATACGACATCCTGTACAACCGGGGGGACCAATGCGAGACAGAGGGCTCCTTCTAAACCAGCATCTACAGTATGGGTTTGTCAGACAACAACAAAGTAGCAATGGAAGCAAGACCCCGAACAAGGACAGTCAGGAATGAGGTAGTAGTGATGGGACTCAAATGCCAAACTCGACCCGTACGGCGTTCTTTTGGCATATCGTTCCGACCCGCCCCCCCTCCCGCGGGGTAGCTTGACGTCGATGAGTAACGCTAAACTGAGGCGAGCATCGTTCAGGCCTTTTGTTGGAATGAACTATACGGCGCGCATCCTTGGTTAGACTAGGGAGATGTGCATTTCCGTGGTGCCGGGTAGCATTCTAAGTGATCGACTACAGATATCAGAAAACATTTTACAGACTTCGTGCCAAGGCTGGCTGAAGCGAGGAGTAGTTAAAAATCTCCTAAGCTCCTGAGGATGCGCTGGCTGTTGAGCCAAATTATCGCAGAAATGACCATTCCAGCATATGTACTCTATTGTATTAGCTGGGGGAAATCTGTCATCCTGGATTACTAAAAAAAGCGACATGTGTATTAACGCGTGTCTGATCGTGTTGAACGAAATATCCAAATTGAAGCGTGTACAATAACCCTGAAATTATAGACCGTGAAAGCTCTACGAATAATAATCATGTCCTTATCCAAACAATCACTGCGAATTCTTGAGTAGGATGATCGCCCCGCCCGCCGTCTCAACTCAATGATTCTTGGCCTACTATTGTTATATGCGGAGAGCTTGCGTCTGCGAGTTTCAACTACCGCAGGAAGAGCACGTGTGTGCGAGACATGTACTATAAACTTCCATCACGACCGAAATAGAAGAGCCATCTCTGCGGAAACAATCCCAAGCCCCACAGTTGTCATCACCAAGAGTGGCAAAAGATTCCAAATAGCGAAATCTCTTTGTCTCACATAGATCTCCCTTCTCCTCAAAATGGTTTGCCAGAGCAGACCAGCGAGTGAGGCCGAGAACGTGAAGCTAACGGCACCAACGTTCGACGCTACCGCGAGCGCTATGGCAGCTGCACGGTTGGCTTCGTATGGAAGGGCGGCTACACGAACAGCCTTGGTGAGCAGGATGGTAGCACCGATGTTGGAGCCCGAGAGGTTACACAGGATAACGCCGAGGACACCGATCAGCCAGATGGTAGGGTGCATCTGATTACGAGATGCTCGAACGAGCCAACTGGCAAACACATTCACCCATCCCTGGTGATTGAGCGCTTCGATAAGGATAAATTGAGACAATGCAAAGGGGATGAGGGCGAAGGGCAATCGTGGTAGCGCAGTGAAGAAAGTCGAGAAGCATTTGTCGAGCTGGTTGTGCAGTTTGTCCATGTAATACGACCGATGCCGCCCGAAAATATATGACATATCGAACTCCGCTTTGGATTCGATGTTGGGAGAGGAGGGATGCGATCCCGCGGCGGTTAGTTCGTCGGCTGGAAAAGATGGTGATCGTTCCACATCGGTGGGTAAGGAATGATGCGAGGGGTCGCCTTCCACGCGTGGGTGCTCCTCAACCATAGAACCTTCATCACGCCCTTCTCCTACAGCATTGGGCAGCCCACGACCCAACACCGGGACACGACGAGAATATCGATAATAATCCCACCCAAGATCGGATAAGAATTTTCCGAGAGCAAAGGGCAAACTGACCATCCAGACGTCAATTCCGAAGAAGCTTACGACGAGACAGAGGATAAGTGTTGCGCCGAGCATGAAACTGCCAACACAGGCACCAACGGGATCCAGAAGAGCTGACCGGGGATCCCGATACTTGGCACGGTTTAGCTTCCGTGGGACTTGCTTGCGGTACTGGAATGCCAGTGCAATGAAGCAGAACAGGCTACAACCGACGAAAGGGAGAATGGTATATGCCGTGAAGGCGGCGTTGTTAACGCTGAAGCCTTCACAGATGACCACCTTGCATGAACTCAGATTAGCACATATAAGCGTGGGGTGTGGGTGTGGGAAATACATACATTCGTGGGATTGCCCACAAACAGAACCATGCTGGCAGTGTTCGCGGCAGCGAATTCAGCCATGATCCACGCTCTCGGATCGAGTTGCGCAATTTCTGTGTAATGGACCAAGAATGCAGTTCCCGAGAGGATGACGGGATCATTGCCGAGCAGGATCGAGAGCAGGGTGTGCCTGACATAGAAATAAAGGTACAGCTTCCATCCATTGCGACCACCCTTGTTGCTGACCCAAATGCAGCGGCTTGGAGTATACCGGTGATGTCGAGGGTTATGGCCATGTAGGCGCGAGAGAAAAACAAGATGACGATGTTGTAAGGTTTAACACCTTCTGTTCCTACAATCCTGTTGCGTATAGCCGCTAAATCAAGACGTTGGGCGGCCCATAAGAGGACGATAGCGAGGATTGGTGCGGTGGTGAGGTTTACTGGTATTCGAGGTATGGAAACTGGACGGATTACGAAGAAGATGGAGATGATGAATACCACCAAGGTGGCGATAGCATATCCAGAGGTCATGAGAGGTATCTGAGCCCTGAGACAGAGCCGCTCTGCACATATGAGTAGAAAACCGCAAGTCGGAGGGAGTATAAATGTATGGTACGGGCCAACGGTCGGTTCACATGGAGTAACACACCTCACTCAGGGAACCTTCTAATGGAACGATGTCGCGAATTGGAAAATCACTAGCACTGCAAGCTGAACGCTGAGCGCTGAGCGTTGACCAACCAAGTTAAACCGAGTCGATGTGGATCAGTCCTAGACTGGTAACCAACCTGTAATATGAGGTAAGCCGTCGCGGATTGATAAGCAACCAGTGCTTGGGTTTGCCACAGCGTAACCGAGCTATGGAAAGCCGGACGTTCGCGCCCAGATTTCAAATTAAATTTTGACGTCGGCATTTCGGTGAACTAGAAATATGAACATTCTACATGCACTGTTTGTAAATGGGTACTTGCACATGGGGTGTTCGGAGTCCAGAGAACAAAAATTTCCAAATTTAGTTCGCCGAAATGCCGACGTCAAAATTTAATTTGAAATCTGGGCGTGAACATCCGGCTTTCCATACCGAGCCGTCCTACAGGCGGGCGGAATAATCGCAGTATAGAATGTAGATTAGAAGATGAGCGACGCCGCTATCCTAATTCCTAATGTATAATTACACAACTTAAAAAAACTCGGATTGGTTGCCTCTCGTGCCCTCGGATGGCGTGTGGCACACCACACTGGATTTTATAATTGGTGGGTTGTGAACCCACGATGTCAATGAAAACCATACGCAGCTTTTCTGAGCTCCTCAATCCTGCCACCAAGACCCACAATACATTCAACACAACAGATAACGATGTCTACAAAACTGTGATGGAGGCGAAAAAAGCGTGGGAAGAGAATTGTGATGGTGCTGCAGACAGTTCCAGTCACCCCAGTGGTTCGGATGTCACGGTTGATGTTGTCCTAACACATTGTGAGGCTCTTCAGGCAGTGTGGGCTTTGCAGAAATACACGGCGGCGATTGATGATCCTTTTGCTCACAAGCTAGAGGCAATGCTGGGTTTGTTCGGCCAGGAGACACGCATGCTCAAGATGCAGGGTATGAAGGATACCAGGATAACTAGTTTTTTTCAACTTAAACGAGAGAAGGAGCATGCTTGGAATACTGTACTACACAACTCCCTACTAGATGATACATAGGAATAATTGGTCTTTTTCACCTTACATAATGTCCACTTTCTCGCATACCCCATACTACTCCCTCATAACCCATACCCCAAGGCCTATCCTGAGGGGTATGGGTTATAAGGGAGTCGACTGTGCTACCCAGCCATCTACATAATATATACTGAAGAGGAACTTCTATTTGGAAGACGGAACCTAGTAACAGTGAGCGCTTCAGCCCCAAGGCAAAGATCTCGGGAGCCCGCTTTCCCCAAATTCCAAATTTCCAATACACTATTCACCGGACTTTGAGGCCAAGCAATTGCGTCTGGTCGGAAGTCGTCGAAAACTCACCAATTGCTTCTCGATAATTCCCCAAGCTGTTTTTCGGCAGAAAGATGCTCTTTTCAACAATTGTTTTCCGGAGAATTTGCTTACAAATCTGTGTCTGTACCACTACCTACATATCCTAATACGCTAAGCCCCTGCCTGTATGCGCTGCTGCGATAGCGCTATAGCTTGTATGTACCCCAGCCATATGCATTGCCAGTGACTACCAAGGTAATGCGTTCCGTATTTTGATGTCATCACGACATGTTTTTTGTTCGTGCGCTGAACATACCAAAGCGAGGGGCACTGGGATGGGAGGCAAGTGTTGCCTCGGAGACATTCCAGTCATCATTCGAGCACTTTGGCACACGCCGGCACGCGCGTCGAAAAAAAAGGCCATCGCTGACCGAGACCCCCTGTATGCGTCATCCAGTATCTCCGGGGAAACCAATGCGAGACAACGCAAGCACGGGGGTCCCCTCTCAACCAGCATCTAGAGCGTTCGTTCGTCGGACAACAACAACAAACTAGACGCCATGGTACACCCGGACCCATCGCCGACACAGGCGTCGAAAAAAAGCTCAAGGTCATCGCCTCCCCCTGTACACGACATCCAGTACCACTTGAGAAACCAATGCGAGACAACGCAAGCACGAGGGTTCTCTCTCAACCAGTATCCACAATATGCGGTTCGTCAGACAACAACAACTTGGTGGCAACGGAGGCAACATTCCGAACAAGGACAGTCAGGAATGTAGCAATGAGACTCGGATGACCAACTCGACCCGTTCTTTTGGAGTGTCGTTCCGACCCCGGCCCATAGCTTGAGGTTGACGGAGCGACGCGAAACCGGGGCGAGCATCGTTCGGGTCTGTCGTTGGAATGAATTACGGCGCACATGCTTGGCAAGAATAGGGAGATGCGCCTTTCCGCGGTGGTGCCGGGCAGCATTCCAAGTAATCGACCATCGATATCAGAAAACATTTTACAGACTTCGTCCCAAGGTTGGCTGAAGCGAGAAGTAGTTAAAAAGTCCATTGAAGCCTCCTGAGTTCCCGAGGATGCGCTGGCTGTTGAGCCAAATTATCGCAGAAATGACTAGTCCAGCATATATATTTCTAAAAAATAGGAGCGTGTGTATCGATATATGTTTAATTGCGTTGAATGACATGCCCAAACTGGAGCATTTACGGTCATCCTGAAATTGCGTGGATAGACCGCGGAGGTGCTATAATAGTTATGTCCCTTTCCTAACAATGGTCACCCTGCCTGCCGTCTCAACTAGCGCAGGAACAGCACGTGTGTGCGAGAACCCCCATTACGACTGAAATATAACTGCCATCTCTGCAGAAACAATCCCAAGCCCTACAGTTGTCATCACCAAGAGTGGCAAAAGATTCGATACAGCGAAATCTCTATGCCTCACGTGGATCTCCTTTCGCCTCAAGATGGTTCGCCAGAGCAGGCCCGCGAGCGAAGCTGAAAATGTGAAGCTAACGGCGCCAATATTCGACGCTACCGCGAGTGCTATGGCAGCGGCACGGTTGGCTTCGTGTGGAAGGGCGGCTACACGAACGACCTTGGTGAGGAGGATGGTAGCACCAATGTTGGAGCCCGAGAGGTTACAGAGAATGATGCCGAGGACACCGATCAACCAGATGGTAGGGTGCATTTGATTACGGGATGCTCGAACGAGCCAATTGGCAAACACATCGACCCATCCCTGGTGATTGAGTGCTTCAATAAGGATAAACTGAGAAAATGCAAAGGGGACGAGGGCGAAAGGTAATCGTGGTAGCGCAGTGAAGAAAGTCGGGAAGCGTTCGTCGAGCTGGTTGTGCAGTTTGTCCATGTACGACCGATGCCACCTGAATATATATGACATATTGAACTCTGCTTCGGGAGTGGGGTTGGGTTGCCAAACCGCTTTGGATTCAATGTTGAGAGGGGTAGGATGCGATCCGACGGCGGTTGTTTCGTCGGCTGGAAAAGATGGTGATTGTTCCACATCGGTGGGTGAGGAATGATACGAGGGGCCATCTTCCATGCGTGTGTGCTTCTCAACCATAGAACTTTCATCACGCCCTTCTCCTACAGCATTGGGCAGCCCACGGCCCAACATCGGGACACCATAGCAGTATCGATAATAATCCCACCCAAGATCGAATAGGAATTTGCCGAAAGCGAAGGGCAAGCTGATCATCCAGACGTCAATTTCGAAGAAGCTTACGACGAGACAGAGGATAAGCGTTGCGCCGAGCACGAAACTGCCAACACAGGCACCAACGGGATCCAGAAGGGCTGACCGGGGATCCCGATGCTCGGCACGGTTTAAGTTCCGCGGGACTTGCTTGCGGTACTGGAACGCCAATGCAACGAAGCAGAAGAGGTTACAACCGACGAAAGGGAGAATGGTATATGCCGTGAAGGCGGCGTTGCCAACACTGAACCCTTCACAGATGACCACCTTGTATGAACTCGTCAGCATGTGAGCGTGGGTATAGGTGTGGGTGTGGGAAATACATACATTCGTGGGATTCCCCACAAACAGAACCATGCTGGCAGTGTTCGCGGCGGCGAATTCAGCCATGATCCACGCTCTCGGATCGAGTTGTGTAGCTTCTGTGTAATGGACCAAGAATGCAGTTCCTGAGAGGATGACGGGATCATTGCCCAGCAGGATCGAGAGCAGGGTGAGCATAACATAGAAATAAAGGTACAGCTTCCATCCATTGCGACCACCCTTGTTGCTGACCCAAAATGCAGCGGCCTGGAGTATACCGGTGATGTCGAGGGTTATGGCCATGTAAGCCAGAGAGAAAAACAAGATGAGGATGTTGTAGGGTTTAACACCTTCCGTGCCTACGATCCCGTTGCGAATGACCGCTGGATCAAGGCATTGGGCGGTCCATAGTAAGGCGATAGCGAGGATTGGTGCGGTGGTGAGGTTTAATGGTATTCGATTCAGAGGTACGGAAACCGGACGGATTACGAAGAAGATGGAGATGATGAATACCACCAAGGTGGCGATAGCATATCCAGAGGTCATGAGGGGTATCTGGGCCCTGAGACGGACGCTTTGCGCATAAGAGTAGTAGCAGACTGCGGGTCGGAAGGAATGGTGGGGAATATAAATGTACCAGTCGATCCACAAGGAATAACACACCTTAACTTTCCAATGGAACGTGTCGCAAATTGGAAAGTCACTGGCAGCTGGCTGACTAACCCCAACGGTTGCCAAACGCAACGTGGAGATTATGTAAATAAAAATCGATGCAGTGGCTAAAGGCCTGATAAAAATAGCCATTTATGTAATATATACTGTAGAGGAACTTCTATTTGGAAGACGCAACCTAAGACAAAGACACTACTAGTATGCACATAGGCTAGGTAGAAAACTGTGAGTCAGAAGGCATGGTGAGGAGCTAGTATAAATGTAACAGTCGGCGCACAAGGAGTAACACACCCGCATGGTCAGACCTCAAGCCTCAGTGATGGGAGGATTTCCCGATGGAACGTGCGGAGTCCTGCCAGCTGGCCAACCTCATGAATTAAACGCAACATGGGGGTACTAATTGGTACCATACCTAATCATGATGAGCGCCGAAAACGGGTCATATGACTGTGACCCATAGTGCGATTTGGCGATCGGCGCTCTCAGCGTCGGTTGCGAAGACGAAATAAAGGATACATGACGAAAGAAGCCGCTAGGAACGCTGTACAAGATTCAAGATAGAGGGTGGGGAAAGAAGAAAGAAGAAAGTATGGAGAGATTAGATGATGGGACGAGCTGCGCACGAGCACCAAGCTAGGTAGGCTTGCAAAAGGCATCCCGTGGACCGACTTCCCGTGAAACAGAACAGCTTGCAGTGGAGTTGGATGATGTTGTATGTAACGCTCGAATGTATCCGGTTTCCGTCAACCGATGGCTTGAATTTGAGACAGAGGAACTCCGACCGCTTTCCTATGTAATCTGGACATATTCAGCTGCAGAAACCACCGTGTGGGGTACGAAGTGGGATACTCGGGTTGGGAGCTTTTCAGGCATCAACCAAAGGCTTTGTCACATCCATCCGTGGTTCAGGTCTTCTAGCGTGGTGTGACGTTGAGTTATAACAGTGCAACACACCTGTGCTGGTTACGCACATGGTCTTATCCAAGGCTGAGACACACGAGGCATGTTTTGATGTGGTTTATTATCAGAAGGGACCTAACTAGTGATGCACCGGGCCTGGCCTCAGGCCCTATGTAGGCCAAGCCAAGGCCAAGCACGAAGGTTCCTTCTCAATTAGCATCCACAGTGTGTGGCTCGTCGGGCAACAATGTAGCAATGGAAGCAAGATTCCGAACAAGGACAGTCAGGAATGTAGCGATGAGACTCGGATACCAAACCAAACTCGACCTGTGCTTTTGGCGTGTCGTTCCGACTTCGCGGGGTAGCATCCTAAGTAATCGACTATCGATATCAGAAAACATTCTACAGACCTCGTGCCAAGGTTGGGTGAAGTGAGAAGTAGTTAAAAGTCCATTGAAGCCTCTTGAGCAGTAGCTCCTGAGGATGCGCTGGCTATCGAGCCAAATTATCGCAGAAATGACTACTTCAGCATATATATTTATCGTATCAACCAGGTGGAATCTATTATCCTGGATTACTAAAAAAGAGCGACGTGCACATCGATACATGTCTAATCGTGTTGGACGAAATGACCAAAAAATTGAAGCATGTACGGTAAGTCGGTAACCCTGAGATTGCGTTGATAGATCGTGAAATCTATAAGAATCATGTCCTTATCCAAACAACCACTACGAGCTCTTGAGTAGGATGGTCGCCCCGCCGGCCGTTTCAACTCATTCTTGGCCTACCATTGTCGTACGCGGAGAGCTCGCGTTTGCATGTTTCAACCACCGTAGGAAGAACACGACATACACCATGAACCTCCATCACGACCGAAACAGAACTGCCATCTCTGCAGAAACAATCCCAAGCCCCACAGTCGTCATCACCAAGAGTGGCAAAAGATTCCAAACAGCGAAATCCCTTTGGCTCACGTGGATCTCCTTTCGCCTCAAAATGGCTTGCCAAAGCAGACCCGCGAGCGAAGCTGAAAATGTGAAGCTAACGGCGCCAATGTTCGACGCTATGGCGAGCGCTATGGCAGCTGCACGGTTGGCTTCGTGTGGAAGGGAGGCTACACGAACGACCTTGGTGAGCAGGTTGGTGGCACCAATGTTGGTGCCCGAGAGGTTACAGAGAATAACGCCGAGGACACCGATCAACCAGATGGTAGGGTGCATTTGGTTATGGGATGCTCGAACGAGCAAATCGGCGAACACGTCGACCCGTCCCTGGTGATCGAGCGCTTCGATAAGGATAAACTGAGAAAATGCAAAGGGGACGAGAGCGAAGGGCAATCGTGGTAGCGCAGTGAAGAAAGTCGGGAAGCGTTTGTCGAGCTGGTCGTGCAGCCTGTTCATGTACGACCGCCA